>JAQFVV010000031.1:5465925-5555925 GCA_028023455.1 Epiperipatus broadwayi
ATATATATAATCAGTAATCAGTTTATATTAAAATAGAAAAGTTTCCAACTTTAATGGACAACCTTCGATCTTTTTAATTCTCAAACTATTCAGCTATACATATCATTGAAAATCTGTTGATGACATTTTCAAAACTCTGGGCTGAATACATAAAATTTAAATTTGGGCAACATGGATACGACAACAAAATTGGCAAACAAGGATGTTAAACATGCCATCACCACATTTTCAATGATATTGATGCCTGAAGAGTTTCAGAGTGAAGAAGATTAAAGATTGTCTATTAAAGTTTGAAGATTTTCTATCTTAATATAAAGTGAGCACTGATTGTAAATATGTGTGGAAAATTTTGATATAGGCCAACTGCTGAGTCCTGTTTCAGCACAAAATATGTTTTTTGTTTCTTTTTCACTCATATGTACTTGAATATGTTAGTTAAAGAAGATGAAGTGGATGACTAAAGGGAACTTGAATATCTAAATTCAAATTTTCTCCAATTATATCTAACTTAAAAATATACATAATATATTTCTATTTAAATATATATATATATATATATATATATATATATATATATATATATATATATATATAATCAAAACAATACAATTATTAATACAGAAAATATATTTATAAATACAGTAATCAGATACATTTTAAATTTTTTTATCCAATTAAGAGCATTTTCGACTATGCTATCCAAGTAGTCTTTGTCAACTAACACTTTGAAAGGCCAACCTTTTCCACAATTCTGTGATCTTAACATTTGCTGCCTGCCTGTTAATTAAGTCATGTTTGTATTTGTATTTTTAAAATATACATTGTATAATTATGTATATTACTTTGAATAAATACAGACATCGAATTATATTATATATACACATATATATATATCATAACACATATATATAAATCAATATATGCATTCCATTTATAATGAATATATATATATATAATTTCATGAAACAATACAATAATTAATATAATAAACAAATTTTTTAAAAAAAATATCAACTATAATTTAAATAGAAGTACCTTCAACAATTTAAGTTGTCGTTATCATCTATATTCAAATTCTATTACAAAAATCGTTATAAATGTATACAAAAACAATTACATCATAAATAAATTTTCCCACAATTCATTAATTTTTATATTAGCAGCTTGTCTATTTATTAACTGCTTTCCATATTTAATTAACATACCTATTCTAATTTTATGTCTTTCAATACTATAATTTTAACTTTATTAAAATCAAAATCAAAACTATATTTACATCTAACATTATGATAAAAAAATAGAGATGCTACATCATTATTTTTAACATTGTTTGTCTTGATTTTTGTACTTGTTTATACAATAAATGCTCCTTTGATCTCTTCTCCAATGTACATGGAGATTTACCTTATACATGCTTTTCCACAAACACAAATCCATTTATATATCACACAACTTTTATTTAAAATACTACACCTATTTTTAATTATTTATCAATCTATTTAAATTTGGAGTGGTATAAAATGCAACTTTACATATAGCTTTATAAATTTGTTTTATAAATTTATCTTGTTCATTGCAAATAAATGGTATTGATATCCAAGAATATTTTGTTTTATCAATATCTTTAGCACTTAAAATCTTATATTTTTTATTAAAATTACTAACAATATTATAAATCAATTTATGATTACATCCAATACTTGTTTTATCAGAATTATATTTACCCAATTTATCATTTCTAAATAAAAATAATTTTAAACCAGACAATTTATCTATTATTAAATTATAAGATTTTAAGTGCTAAAGATATTGATAAAACAAAATATTCTTGGATATCAATTCCATTTATTTGCAATGAACAAGTGAATTTTATAAACCAAATTTATAAAAATATATGTAAAGTTGCATTTTATACTACTCCAAATTTAAATAGATTGATTAATATTTTTTGTTTGTGGAAAAGGATATATAGGTGAATCTTGGTATACATTGGAGAAGAGATCAAAGAAGCATTTATTGTATAAACAAGTACAAAAATCACAACATTGAATGTTAAAAATGATGACATATCACCTTCTGTATTTTTTGATCATAATGTTACATGTAAGTATGGTTTTGATTTTAATAAAGTTAAAATTATATTTATTGAAATACATAGTAATAAACATAAAATTAGGGAAGCTATGTTAATAAAACATGTAAGCAGCATTTAATAAATAGACAAGCTGCTAATATAAAAATTAATGAATTGTGGGAAAATTGATTATGACATAATTGTTTTTGTATACATTTATATTAGCTTTTGTAATAGAATTTGAATATAATTGATAACAACAACTTAGATTGTTGAAAGTGCTTCTATTTAAATTATAGTTTTTTTTTTGTTTTTTTTTAAATGTTTACTGTATTAATTATTGTATTGTTTCATGGAATTATATATATATATATATAAATATAATGTCATGTGAAAATTTTACTAAATCTATTTTAAATAATAATTGAACTGCCCTCTAGCTGCCAAATTCGATAACTTTTACAATAAGAGAGTGGACCACCTCTTAACGTATTTTAGATCTTTTTATGTACAGCTATCTAGAATAATAACAGACAGAGTGCCAATTTAAATCCGTCTTTGTATCTTTTAATGTAAATTAATCTTTAAATAACTGATATTAAATATATAGAGTGGAGATCTTTCACTCACTTGTAAAACGCTATAATAAATTAACACATGTTGTATACATAATGATAAATAATATTTTAATAATGAATAAATATAACATCATGGAAAAATTTTGCCAAATCTATTTTAAATAATAATTGAACTGCCCTCTAGCTGCCAAGTTCACTAACTTTTACAATTGTTCTAGATAGTTGTACATAAAAAGATCTAAAATACATTAAGAGGTGGTGCACTCTCTTATTTTGGCAACTAGAGGGCAGTTCAATTATTATTTGAAATAGATTTGGTAAAATTTTCACATGACGTTATATTTATTCATTATTAAAATATTATTTATCATTATATATATATATATAGTGCAATGGGATGTATGAAGAATATAACAATGGTGATATTTATGCCACATGTTTATTGCACTATTTGTAATGCTACATATGCAGAATATACTGGTGAGATGCAAAGTTGTCATTATCAAAGCATCAAAATTGATGAGCATGAGCAAAAACATTACTGTTATAGTAGACATACAAATTGAGCAAACAATTGTCATAAGTCAGTTATAAATAGTTATGAATGACTAAATGACACCATGAGGAATAATCATCAAAAGTCAATAATGTCATCCTTTTGTCTGAAATTAAAAAAATATACTCTATAATTTCAGTGGCTAATGATTTCTAGCCAATGCTAACATAACATATAATACTAAAGCAATCAACAAATTTCATCTACAAAAACATATTTAAATACTAAAGTATCTACAATAATATAGGTATCAAAAATTTCATGGATTATTACATCAATGCTGATAATAATCAATGCTCTTGGCCATGAGTATACTGGCCATCTCTGACCTTACTATTACTACCTTAGCATGACTCAAATAATTTTATCAGGCATGTAATAAGGAAACAGTAGAATCTTTGAGAGCAACAGTTAATCAAGCAATAGTAGACACCAATAAATTTTGAATCAGAAATTGCAAGAGTTTACAGAAAATACAATCAGACAATTTCAGAATAAGGTTGAAAAGGCTGTTAGTCAGTGTCAACTTAATTATGAAAATATAAATCAAAAGATCGAGAATTTACATTTGATGTTGACTAGTGACATTTTTGAAGTAAAGACTCTTGATAGGTATGGTGATTGGAAGAAATTGAGGTCATGAAAGGTGAAGTTATTCAAAATAACATGAATTTGAAGGATGATATAGAGAAGGAATAAACTGAAAAGTTAAAAGGATTGGAGATACAAAAGTTAGATGAGCAGAAATATCAGTGTAAGATAGGCAAAATTAATAAATGCATACAAAAATATATTAAAGAGCAAGCAAAAAGACAGAATAGTATTTTGAAAAAGAATGTCAGTGAATGTAAAGAACTTATAGATCAGAACATGTATAAATTTAAATTTGAGCAGAAAATATATATGGATTAACTTCTTGATCAGATAAATTTTGAAGAAAAGTTTCAACAGTTGTTTGACCAAGTGGAGGAGATAAAGTTTACTGCAAGTAAAAGTATTGAAGTTGAAAAAGAAAAAGTGTTATTTAATAGATATGAAAATTATATAAACCCACAAAGTTGTAATATGTTAAATTACCCTAAAAAATTGAAAACTATCAACTGGATGATAGTAATGTTTTGAAAGAGGTCAAGTTAATTTCAATGAAAGAGATAGTAGATGAGATAGTTATTTGAACAATTCTGTGGCTTTATGTTTAATTAAAATAAAACCTTTTAGGGAAGATTACATGGGGAACCCTCTGAATTTTTGAACAATCTTGAAGAGTTATTTTTTTTTATGTCCACTTTCAGAAAAAGAAAAGATAACCATTTCTAGTAATCACCTTTATGGAAGTATCAAATATTGGTGGCAGTCGCTTTTTGAGAAACCCAGTACTTATGGTGACTTGAAATTTATAATTCTTGCTGGCTTCTTGGGTAGTGATAAACAAGACAGTATATACTACCAAATTGTACAAGAGAAATATAAAAGTAGTAATTATGTGATTTTTTAAAATCAGACAGTGAGGTTAAAAACTTTAACCACTTTTCCATTGCCTGAGAATCAGGTAGTTCGAATTATAAGGCATAGCATAACAAAAATATAGTGTATATATTAATTGCCACACACAGATACAATATTGAGAAAGTATCAGCGATATTACATTCATTAGAAATCACAGAAATATCTAATTATAGTATGATAAAAATGGTAAAAGATAAAGACGGTTATCCTTTATCTAATATTAACTTAAATCCTAATTGGTCATATAATCATATAATACAGGGCCAGAAAGAATGTATAATCATAAAAGTAGGGTAAGAGTGTCACCTTATCCAAGAGTTATTAGTCAGTCTGATAAAGTTAGGTTGAAATCTGATCATGACCATCAGCAATCTACTAGAGGTGTGAGTATTTTATAAAGATCATTGAATGAAACAAAGATTAAATCATAATATATTTCAATATTTTAAAATAAAATAAAGATAAACTTAATACACTTTAATTTTTTTTTTTTGCTTTTGCATATCCTTTCAAAGTAGGTGACTCAGTATTGGTCAGAAAACCCCATGTTAGAAATTCACAAACAAATCAATTTAATAAATTCCTTAGTCTTTCTGAGGGTACATCCCAAATTAAAAGTAAGGTGGGAGAGAATGTGTTTATGCTTACTACATGTAACAAAGTAAAAGGGACTTATAATGCAAGAAGTTTAATCACTTACCCTTCAGATAAATAAAAGGCAAAAGATAAAGTTATTGATGGCACTCTGAATGGTATGTTGTAGTTTAAAGAGATGATATGGAGTAGAATATTATCATTGTTGCCATAAAAAATAGCTGAAGTATTTGTAAGAATGTTTAATCATTATATAAATTAATGAATGTAAAATTGGTAAAGTTAAAAATTACATTTTGTGAATGTATATTTAATAATATTTAGGTAATTTATTTTTTATTGGTAGGAAAAGAATATGCACCCTTTACAATAGGTACTGACCATTAGGTAAAGTTGGAAAAATATCTATATTTAAAAAAATTGAAACTTAGTTTATTTCTAGTATATAATTTAAAAATTATAGATAGCAGAAGTTCAAATGCAGTAGATAGTAGCTTATAAAGATATATAAGATAGTTTGAACTCATTTTGAAATGAATTAAATATAAAATGATTCAATAAATTATTTAAATGATAATATTATTATTTATTATTCATAAATATATTATAATGATAGAATAGCTTAATTATAGTGATAATATTTTATATTATATGTTTAAGATAATTATTTGTGTTTAAAATATTATTTGGAATGATGAGTTAATTTAATATTATTTTAAAATGTGCTGAACTTATCAGATGTGTGTGAATATGTGTGATTTCAGAAAGTTAGGGAAAGAAAACTTTAGTTTTAATTTGATAATAAAATTTGATACATAATAAAGTGTAGAAAATATTCAGTTTAGAACAAATATTAGAAAAGTAATAGTTAAAATTATTATTATTTTATTTAGGTGTAGTATTTTATTTTTAAAATCAATGTCAAGTTATTTAAATATTTAAAATTGTTTTAACAAGATTATTTAATTTTTTAGATAAACATATTTAATATTTGAGTCATTAAAAAAATTGATAATATTTAATATTGATGACTCATAGTTTAATAACTTAATTTTAAAAATCATATTGATGTATTTATGCAAAGTAAAAAAAATGTACAAGCTGTATTGACCAATGGAATCATTGGATTAAGACCAATATAAAAAAGAGGTTGAAGCCAGTCTAGACACATTGTTCATATTATTTAATTGTGTTTTAGTGATTTCAGTGTCTTTATAGATTTAGTTTGAAATTTATGACTATATGTATTTTATATTTTAACAGTAGTAATTTCTTTTAAATTATTAGTATTTACTTGAAAGTACTGTTTGAAATATATAATTAGAATAATTACTTAAATAATAAATCACTAAACACTAAATTTTCCTGTTAATTTGTGTACTTAAAACATAATTTAGGACCTCACAAATATTGAACAGGATAGTGATTACATAAGTATTGTGAAGATGAATACCAAATATCAGGAAAATTACTGGAACAAAACTGGATGAATTTACATAACAACTTTCTATTTTTTATAGATTGTATGTTTGCAATAAGTGACTATTTATTTCAAGTGACTTTATCATATTGCAATGCAGCTCCTTTTTTCAAGGTAATTAAGAGGAACTTGATATTCATTAAAAATCTTATTTGTAATATTACATTTTTAAAAAGAAAAAAAATAAGACTCTGCATCTGTGCTTTAGAACTGAACTTAAAATGTCTTATGGCATGATAAATGTCTGTTTTAGTATATACTTGATATTAATGACTCATATTTGATTTGCCTTTAAAAAAGTCTAATGCATTTATATTTTAAGAACAATGTATTTAGAGACAAATTGAAGAAAATGATTTTGAATGTCTTTTGCCTTTTAAAAAATTTGCTATTGATATAATCGATAAATAAATTATATTGTAACATAATTTATCTGCAAATAGTGAAATCAGATTCATCTTTTAGGATGATTACATAAATGCCTGAATGATATAACTGTCTTTTTACTTGGAAAAGAAAAATATTTAGTGACAAGTTGTATGATTAAAAAGATAAAGAAATCACATTTTTATTAAAATAAATAAATATTTATTGGAATTCATAATTATATGCCTGCTGATAAATATATTAAATAAAGAATTTACATTATATAATGTATACTATTATTTATTTTACCGCTGGAAAATGTTTATATTAATTATATTATATTCATTTTAATATTTACTTGTTCTATACAATGGCCATAAACATAAGAAACATTTTCACAAAAGGATCAGTAAATTAATTAAGAAAGATATTATATGCCTGAATAAATGCCCAGAGAAAAAAAACAGGAATGAACAATAATTTGTAATTACTAATAATCATCTTGGATTTTACTGGATTTTAATGTTATCATTATATAGAGTATATGCGCACAGACTTTCACATGACCCACCACTCCCCACTCTATCTAATAACACTGATACCCTTAAACACATATATGTTGAAAAGATAAATAATCAACAATATAAAAGTATTTCATGCTAAACCAGCAATCATCAGTTGGTCCAGATTATCATCTCTACACATATATACTATAAGTGCTCAGATATATATTAAGATAGACAATCCTCATACATTAATGGACAGTCTTCAATCTACTCCACACTCCAACACTTTAGCCATTCATCCAATTGAAAATCTGATGATGGAATGCTCAAAGGCCACCCTGACGCTGAGATTCTTGTCACACCCATGTTGACCTAAGGTTAATCTGAACCCTATATATACCGTATATATTACATATAGTGTGACACAGGTATACAATAAGTCTGTGTTTTAGTTATTACATTGTAGAGATGTTTGCCCATCCTTGCATATGTATTAAATGGATTATGTCATGTACATGTGGGTTTCAGATTGACCTTAGGTCAATATGGGTATGACAAGAATATCAGCCTCATGGTGGCCTTTAAGCATTCCATCATCAGATTTTGAATGGGATGGATGGTTGAAGAGTTGGATTGTGGAGTAGATTGAAGCCTTTCCATTAAAGTATGAGGATTGTCTAACTTATTACATAACTGAGCACTTATAGTATATATGTATAGAGATGGCAATCTGGACCAACTGATGATTGCTGGTTTAGCATGAAATACCTATATTGGTGATTATTTATCTTTTCAACATATATTGGTTTAAATATTTTCAGTATTATTAGATAGATTGGAGAGTGGTGGGTCGTGTGAGTCTGTGTGAGCATACACTATATATTACATATATATAGACACAGGTATATAATAAGCCTATGTTTCAGTTATTACATTGTAGAGATGTCTGCCCATCCTTGCATATGTATTGAATGGATTATGTCCTGTGCATGTGGGGTTCAGATTGACCTTAGGTCAACATGGCTGTGACAAGAATCTCAGCCTCAGGGTGGGCAATGAGCATTCCATCATCAGACTTTCAATTGGATGAATGGTTGAAGAGATGGAGTGTGGAGTAGATTGAAACCTGTCCATTAAAGTATGAAGATTGTCTAGATTAATATATATTTGAGCACTTATAGTATATATGTGTAAAGACGATAATCTGGACTAACTGATGATTGATGGTTTAGCATGAAATGCTTTATTGGTAATTATCTATCTTTTCAACATTTATGTGTTTAAGTGTACCAGTGTTATGGATAGTGGTGGGTCATGTGAAAGTCTGTGCACATCTCTCTCTCTTTGCCTCTCTTTCTCTCTCTCTCTCTCTCTCTCTATATATATATATATATATATATATATATATCATCATCATTATCAACCATTATCAATCCACTGTAGGATGAAGGTCTCTCCAAGTTTAATCCATCTTCTCCGATCTTTAGCTTCTCTTCTCCACATCACCCCTACACATTTTCTTATTTCATCCATCCATCTTACATGTGGTCTCCTTCTGAGTCTTTTACAATCTCTTGGAATCCAGTTTAAAATTTCAATTGTCCATCTATTATCATCTCTTCTAGCAATATGTCCAGCCCAACTCCACTTCAATCTTTTAATTTTTTCAATGAGGTCAGTAACACCTGTTTGTTCTCTTACCCATACATTGCGTTTTCGATCTCTTTTTGTTACTCCCAACATACATCTCTCCATACTTCTTTGAGTGGTCTGAAGTCTCTGTATTGATCTTCTATTAAGTGTCCAAGTCTCAGATCCATAAGTAAGAACTGGTAAAACACATTTGTTAAAAACCTTTCTTTTCAAACACATAGACATATTTCCTTTTAATATCAAGTTATTTCTACCAAAAGCACACCAACCAAGTTTAATTCTATGATTAATTTCCTCTATTATGTTTCCATCTGTATTAATAATCTGACCAATGTATTTGTAACTCTTAACTTCTTCTAATTCATCATAATCAATCTTTATTTTCATATTTGGAGCAAATCGATTAAACATTACTTTAGTCTTTTTAACATTTATCTTTAGTCCTACTTTCCTGCTTTATTTCCTGCAGCTCGGAAGCATTATTTGCAAAAACAACTACATCATCTGCGAAATCTAAATGACTTAAATAATCTCCATTTACTTTCACTCCTTTAGTTTCCCATTTTAATCCACAGAATACTTCTTGCAGCACTGCTGTAAAAAGTTTTGGAGATATGGAGTCACCTTGTCTTACACCTTTCTCAATGTTGACTTTCCCAGTATCATTATGTAATCTAATTGTTGCTGT
This sequence comes from Epiperipatus broadwayi, assembly GCA_028023455.1. Lineage (NCBI taxonomy): Eukaryota > Metazoa > Onychophora > Udeonychophora > Euonychophora > Peripatidae > Epiperipatus > Epiperipatus broadwayi. The sequence goes on from JAQFVV010000031.1 coordinate 5,475,927, forward strand.
TGCATTTTTATAAATATTCTTTAAAATATGACAATATCCTGGATCTATACCTTGATGATCCAATGCTTTAATCACTGAAGAAATGTTTATAGAATCAAATGCCTTTTCATAATCTACAAATCCAAAACATAATGACAACTCATATTCATTTGTCCTTTCTATAACTTCTCTCAATACTTGAATATGATCTACTGTACTAAAACCACTTTTAAATCCAGCTTGTTTTCTTGGTTGGTGAAAATCCAAGGTTCTCTGTAGACGAGTTGTAATTATCTTGGTAAAAATTTTATATAAAACTGATAAAAGGCTGATAGGTCTGTAATTTCTAATATCTTCTTTATCACCTTTTTTAAATATTAATATTATTACTGCATTCTTCCAATCATCCGGTACATCTTTATCATTTAGACATTTGGTATATAACTTTGCTAATATTTTTTCTGTTTCTTCACCTGCTTCTTTTAATATATCAATTATAATTCCATCATTACCTGGAGCCTTTCCTTTTTCATACATTTAATTGCATTTCTCACTTCTTCATTTAAAATTCTGGGCAATTCGGAAGATGTAATAGATATAGGAGGTACTTGTTCTTTATTGCTATATAATTCTTGATAAAAATCTTCTACCAATTTCATAATGTCATCCCTCTTTTTAGTAATAATTCCATCTTTTTTCCTTATTGCAGATATAAATTTCCTACCAATACCAAAATGTTGTTTTACATTCTTAATACTTTTATTTTCTTCTACAGCTTTTCTTGCTAGTTCACAGTTATACTTTCTTATATCATTTTCAAGTCTTTTCCGCACCATTTTACAAAATTCGAGATATTCAATTCTTTTTAATGCATCATTCTTGCATATCTTCATATTCCTTCTTTTCTTCATAAGTTCTCTAGTCTCAGTAGAAATTTTATTAGTCAATTGCTGCTTTTTTCTACCAGCTATCTTTGTTGCAGTTTTTAAAAGTGTATAAGTTATTTTCATATTAATTTCATTCAAATCTGAATCATGTTCAAAATCTACTAATACTTGAAACCGATTTGTAAGTTCTAATTTAAATTCATTAGAATGTTTCTGAAGATTAGGAATATCAACTGTAAATATAGTTTTTCTTAATAATTTTTGTCTCTCTAGTTTTACATTAACATGTATCTTACCCCTTACTAATCGATGATCACTTCCTGTGTTAAATTTATTAAGAACATTACAATCTTGAAATATGTATTTCCTGTTAGTCAAAATATAATCCAATTCTGCTGTACCTTCATTTGGATGCTTCCATGTCCATTTCCTTCTAACATTTTTCTCAAAAAAAGAATTCATAATATAAAGTTTTTCCTTCTTTGCAAACTCCACAAGTCTATGTCCTCTCTCATTTCTATTACCATAACCAAAATTACCTACAACACTTTCATCTTTCATTTGTTTACCAATTCTAGCATTAAAATCTCCCATAACAATTTTAAAATGTTGTTTACTCTGATCAAAAGCCTTTTGTACATCCATATAAAAATCTTCTACTACTTCATCACTGTGAGAACTTGTTGGGGCATAAACCTGAATTATCTGCATTTGATATCTGCTATTAAGTTGTATAACTAATCTTGCCACTCTGTCTGATACACCATCAATCTCCACAATATTGTTCTTCCACTTTTTATTTATAATGAATCCTACTCCACTTGTATTTCCAATATTTGTGTCTTTATAATAGAGCATATGTCCACTTTTTAAATCAATTGTCTCTTCACCTTTTCTTCTAACTTCACAAAGTCCAATAATATCCCATTTAATATAAGAGAGTTCTTCTTCTAATTCTTGCAATCTTCCTTCACTTGAAAGTGATCTGCAGTTGTAAGTACCTAAATAAAAAGTCCTCATCAAATGGCAGCCTGGTTCTGCCTCCAGAAAGGAGTTTGCTATTAACTGAAAGGAGACCCTTTGAGTCCTCTTGGAGGCCTTAAAGGAACCGAGCAGGGCAAATTCCTAATGTCCACTCCATACGTTCTTGTCGTTGCAGCTGTTATTACTATATGTTTATTCATATAGTATACGAACATGGATGGGCTGCTCACCAACACGCATTAGCCATCATGGTGAGTTTATTGGCTTTTTACCTCTGAGTTTAAGATCAAGAAACACCATGGTATTTCTTCTCAGTGCCTGATAAGGCAGAATGAATGTTTGTGTAAATGATAAAGATTTTTCCCAATTATACAATTATAACAGACAAAAATAAAGTATGGCCCTTAATCCCAGGAGGCTGTAAAATCACCAACCAAGGCAGTGGTTGGTGGCCAAAGGCGGAGGGTGCTAAGAATATATATATATATATATATATATATATATATATATATATATATATATATATATATATATATATATATATTTGCTATTAACTGAAAGGAGACCCTTTGATTCCTCTTGGAGGCCTTAAAAGAACTGAGCAGGGCAAATGCCTAATGTCCACTCCATACGTTCTTGTCATTGCAGTTGTTATTACTATGTGATTATTCATATAGTATACACACATGGATGGGCTGCTCACCAACATGCATTAGCCAGCATCCGGAGTTTATTGGCTTTTTTACCTCAGAGTTTAAGAATATTTTTTCAATATATACAATCATGACAGACAAAAATAAATCACGGCCCTTATTCCCAGGAGGCTGTAAAGTAACCAACCAAGGAAGTGGTTGGTGGCTGAAGGCAGAGGGTGCTAAGAATCCCCTGATTGCAGACTCAGGCTGCCATTTGATGATGACTTCACTTTCAAGTGAAGGAAGATTGCAAGAGTTAGAAGAAGAACTGTCTTATATTAAATGGGACATTATTGGACTTTGTGAAGTTAGAAGAAAAGGTGAAGAAACAATTGAGTTAAAAAGTGGACATATACTCTACTATAAAGACACAAATATTGGAAATACAAGTGGAGTAGGATTCATTATAAATAAAAAATGGAAGAATAACATTGTGGAGATTGATGGTGTATCAGACAGAGTGGCAAGATTAGTTTTACAACTTAATAGAAGATACCAAATGCAGATAATTCAGGTTTATGCCCCAACAAGTTCTCATAGTGATGAAGTTGAAGATTTTTATATGGATGTACAAAAGGCTTTTGATCAGAGTAAACAACATTTTAAAATTGTTATGGCAGAGTTTAATGCTAGACTTGGTAAACAAATAAAAGATGAAAATGATGTAGGTAATTTTGGTTATGGTAATAGAAAAGAGAGAGGACATAGACTTGTGGAGGTTGCAGAAAGGAAAATGTTAAAAGGAAATGGACATGGAAGCATCCAAATGAATATATGGCAGAATTGGATTATATTTTGACTATTTTGACTAACTGAAAATACATATTTCAAGATTGTAATGTTCTTAATAAATTTAACACAGGAAGTGATCATCGATTAGTAAGATGTAAGATACATGTTAATGCAAAACTAGAAAGACAAAAATTATTAAGAAAAACAATATTTACAGTTTTTATTTCTAATCTTCATAAACATTCTAATGAATTTAAATTAGAACTTACAAATCAGTTTCAAGTATTAGTAGATTTTGAACATGATTCAGATTTGAACGACATTAATAGGAAAATAAGTGATGCACTTTTAAAAACTGCAACAAAGATAGTTGGTAGAAAAAAGCAGCAATTAACCAATAAAATTTTTACTGAGACTAGAGAATTTATGAAGGAGAGAAGGAATATGAAAATATACAATAATTAAGCATTAAAAAAAATTGAATATCTAGAATTTTGTAAAATTGTATGGAAAAGAGTTGAAAATGATATAAGAAAGTATAATTGTGAACTAGCAAGGAAAGCTGTAGAAGAGAATAAAAGTCTAAAGAGTGTAAAACAACATTTTGCTATTGGTAGAAAATTTATATCTGCAATAAGAAAAAAAGATTGCATTATTACTAAAAAGTGAGATGGCATTATTACTAAAAAGAGAGATGACATCATAAAATATGTAGAAGACTTGTATCAAAAATTATATAGTCATAAAGAACAAGTGCCTACTATACATATTATATCTTCCGAATTGCCCAGAAATTTTGAATGAGACATGCAATTAAATTTATGAAGAAAGGAAAGGCTCCAGGTAATTATGGAATTGTAATTGATATATTAAAAGAAGCAGGTGAGGAAATAGAATTTTTTTTAGCAAAGTTAAATACCAAATGTCTAAATGATAAATATGTACCAGATGATTGGAAAAATGCAGTGTTAATATTAATATTTAAAAAAGGTGATAAAGAAGACATTAGAAATTACAGACCTATCAGTTTTTTATCAGTTTTATACAAAATTTTTACTAAGATAAATTACAACTCGTCTACCGAAAACACTGGATTTCCACCAACCAAGAGAACAAGCTGGATTTAAAAGTGGTTTTGGTACAGTAGATCATATCCAGGTATTGAGAAAAATTATAGAAAGGACAAATGAATATGAGTTGCCATTATGCTTAGGATTTGTAAACTATGAAAAGGCATTTGATTCTACAAACATTTCTTAAATGATTAAAGCATTGGATCATCAAGATGTAGATCCATGATATTGTAATATTTTGAAGAATATTTATAAAAATGAAAGAGCAACAATTAAATTACATAATGATAGTAGGAAAATCAACATTGAAAAGGGTGTAAAACAGGGTGACTCCATATCTCCAAAACTTTTTACAGCAGTGCTGCAGGAAGTATTTTGTGGATTAAAATGGGAAGCTAAAGGAGTGAAAGTAAATGGAGATTATTTAAGTCATTTAGATTTTTCAGATGATGTAGTTGATTTTGCAAAAAATGCTTTAGAGCTACAGGAAATGTTGCAGGAGTTATCAGAAGAAAGTAGGAGAGTAGGACTAAAGATAAATGTTAAAAAGACTAAAGTAATGTTTAATAGATTTTCTCAAAATATGAAAATAAAGATTGATTATGATGAGTTAAAAAAAGTTAACAGTTACAAATACCTTGGTCAGATTATTAATACAGATGGAAATATAATGGATGAAATTAATCATAGAAATAAAGTGGGTTGGAGTGCTTTTGGTAGAAATAACTTGATACTAAAATGAAATATGCCTATGTGTTTGAAAAGGAAGCTTTTTAATAAATGTGTTTTGCCATTTATTACTTATGTATCTGAGACTTGGACACTAATAGAAGAGCAATACAGAGTCTTCAGACCACTCATAGAAGTATGGAGAGATGCATTTTGGGAATAACAAGAAGGGATCGAAAATGCAATGTATGGGTAGGAGAACAAACAGGTGTTACTGATCTCATTGAAAAAATTAAAAGACTGGAGTGGAGTTGGGCTGGACATATTGTTAGAAGAGATGAAAACATATGGGTAATTGAAATTTTAAACTGGATTCCAAGAGATTGTACAAGACCCAGAATAAGACCACATGTTAGATGGGTGGATGAAGTAAGAAAGTGTGCAGGGGTGATGTAGAGAAGAGAAACTAAAGATAGGAAAAGATGGATTGAACTTGGAGAGACCTTCATTCTGCAGTGGATTGATAATGGTTGAAGATATATATATATATATGAAAAACAAAAATAACACAAGTTAAAAAACTTGCTAATGCTTGTATTTATGATAACAGATGGCGTTCTACCAAAAACATCGTCAAGCGTAGTTTTCTGTTTACATAAATGTCAGAGCGAGTATTCACTATCTCTAACTTTAATTCCACTTTCAGATCATGATTTCAAGCTATTTGCTATCGTCAGTGAAAGACAGGAATAAGAAACTAGATCTAAACACAAACTCTGAGCATTTATGAAACAGTTTCTATTCAGCTTGCAAGCGTGAATCTTTTAGACACGTTAATGTCTTCAAACTCAGCATAGCAAGCCAGATAGCTACATGGGTCTGATCTCAGTTCAGCATCACCACATAGTAGAAGCCTCTGCAATATACATCATTGCAAGAAAGACCTCAAAGGTACATTTATGAAAAACAAAAAAAACACAAGTTAAAAAACTTGCTAACGCTTGTATTTATGATAACAGATGGCGTTCTACCAAAAACACCGTCAAGCGTAGTTTTCTGTTTACATAAACGTCAGAGCGAGTATTCACTATCTCTAACTTTAATTCCACTTTCAGATCATGATTTCAAGCTATTTGCTATCGTCAGTGAAAGACAGGAATAAGAAACTAGATCTAAACACAAACTCTGAGCATTTATGAAACAGTTTCTATTCAGCTTGCAAGCGTGAATCTTTTAGACACGTTAATGTCTTCAAACTCAGCATAGCAAGCCAGATAGCTACATGGGTCTGATCTCAGTTCAGCATCACCACATAGTAGAAGCCTCTGCAATATACATCATTGCAAGAAAGACCTCAAAGGTACATTTATGAAAAACAAAAAAAACACAAGTTAAAAAACTTGCTAACGCTTGTATTTATGATAACAGATGGCGTTCTACCAAAAACACCGTCAAGCGTAGTTTTCTGTTTACATAAACGTCAGAGCGAGTATTCACTATCTCTAACTTTAATTCCACTTTCAGATCATGATTTCAAGCTATTTGCTATCGTCAGTGAAAGACAGGAATAAGAAACTAGATCTAAACACAAACTCTGAGCATTTATGAAACAGTTTCTATTCAGCTTGCAAGCGTGAATCTTTTAGACACGTTAATGTCTTCAAACTCAGCATAGCAAGCCAGATAGCTACATGGGTCTGATCTCAGTTCAGCATCACCACATAGTAGAAGCCTCTGCAATATACATCATTGCAAGAAAGACCTCAAAGGTACATTTATGAAAAACAAAAAAACACAAGTTAAAAAACTTGCTAACGCTTGTATTTATGATAACAGATGGCGTTCTACCAAAAACACCATCAAGCGTAGTTTTCTGTTTACATAAACGTCAGAGCGAGTATTCACTATCTCTAACTTTAATTCCACTTTCAGATCATGATTTCAAGCTATTTGCTATCGTCAGTGAAAGACAGGAATAAGAAACTAGATCTAAACACAAACTCTGAGCATTTATGAAACAGTTTCTATTCAGCTTGCAAGCGTGAATCTTTTAGACACGTTAATGTCTTCAAACTCAGCATAGCAAGCCAGATAGCTACATGGGTCTGATCTCAGTTCAGCATCACCACATAGTAGAAGCCTCTGCAATATACATCATTGCAAGAAAGACCTCAAAGGTACATTTATGAAAAACAAAAAAAACACAAGTTAAAAAACTTGCTAACGCTTGTATTTATGATAACAGATGGCATTCTACCAAAAACACCGTCAAGCATAGTTTTCTGTTTACATAAACGTCAGAGATAGTGAATGCTCGCTCTGATGTTTATGTAAACAGAAAACTATGCTTGACGGTGTTTTTGGTAGAACGCCATCTGTTATCATAAATACAAGCGTTAGCAAGTTTTTTAACTTGTGTTTTTTTGTTTTTCATAAATGTACCTTTGAGGTCTTTCTTGCAATGATGTATATTGCAGAGGCTTCTACTATGTGGTGATGCTGAACTGAGATCAGACCCATGTAGCTATCTGGCTTGCTATGCTGAGTTTGAAGACATTAACGTGTCTAAAAGATTCACGCTTGCAAGCTGAATAGAAACTGTTTCATAAATGCTCAGAGTTTGTGTTTAGATCTAGTTTCTTATTCCTGTCTTTCACTGATAGAGCGGAAGCTTGAAATCATGATCTGAAAGTGGAATTAAAGTTAGAGATAGTGAATACTTGCTCTGACGTTTATGTAAACAGAAAACTACGCTTGACGGTGTTTTTGGTAGAACGCCATCTGTTATCATAAATACAAGCGTTAGCAAGTTTTTTAACTTGTGTTTTTTTGTTTTTCATAAATGTACCTTTGAGGTCTTTCTTGCAATGATGTATATTGCAGAGGCTTCTACTATGTGGTGATGCTGAACTGAGATCAGACCCATGTAGCTATCTGGCTTGCTATGCTGAGTTTGAAGACATTAACGTGTCTAAAAGATTCACGCTTGCAAGCTGAATAGAAACTGTTTCATAAATGCTCAGAGTTTGTGTTTAGATCTAGTTTCTTATTCCTGTCTTTCACTGACGATAGCAAATAGCTTGAAATCATGATCTGAAAGTGGAATTAAAGTTAGAGATAGTGAATACTCGCTCTGACGTTTATGTAAACAGAAAACTACGCTGACGGTGTTTTTGGTAGAACGCCATCTGTTATCATATATATATATATAGACACAGATATATAATAAGCCTGTGTTTCAGTTATAATGTTGTCATTTGTACATTTCTTTATATGGTGCCAAGATAAAAATATAATTGTGCACAATGTTGTTCAGCTGTAGCTAGACAATGGAGCATGCTGCTTGACAAGCAATTCAACTTATGAGCAAGGAGAAAAAATCATTTTGTAACTGTAAACTTTATTATTATGATTTTTTTTAGTATAAGGTCTTAACATTTGTATTTAAGATATTACAATTATTTATTTTAAAACTAACTTGTTGTTATTATATAGTTTTAAGATATATTAACTTTATTATTATGTTTTTAAAAAAGCAAAAACAAATGGGTATTCAGAAAGTAATTTTCTAAACAAGGCAAATTTCAATAGTATTTTTTTTTTCTTTGATTGTATGGATTAATTAGCGGATCACGGGAAATGATCTTACATTATAATGTGATCATTGGTAATTTTATTTTGATTTAGATATTACGTTTTTGCTTAATAATTTTGTGTCCTTTCTTTTATTTAAGAAACGGTATATGCCAATTAGTATTTTATGATCAATATTTTACATTGCTTGAATTTAATGTTAAACAGTGAAATGAGCCATTGATAAAATTATCGTGTGTAGTTGTTTTTTCATATGTCATAGCATCGGCCGGGACGCGAACCCACAACCATCTGCAACCAACTAGTTGCTTGCATAGCGCCTCCGATGACATCTCGGCTAACAACGCTTGACTATCGTGTGTATTTTCTGAATGATAAATGTTGACAAATGTTTAAAAAACATCTAAGGATATATTAAATGTTTATTTTAATGTGAATGCTTGTATATGCATAAATTATATAGCATTGTTAAATTATTAATATGTCCATTTTTTTTAATGTTATATGTTAAAATACAGAAAGGAGATAATATTGACCTCTAAATTATATCATCCCAATAAATAAAATGTATAGTACCAATGAATGGTTATCAAGATTATTTATGCATGAAAACTTTTAAAAACATCTTGAAATGAATTTAGATCTTTGTTTTTTTTTAATATTGTGTTTTATGAGTTATTTTAGAATGCTGTTGGTATATTTCACGATGCTGGATGAGTTATTCAGTGTGAAAGATATAGGATGGTGGTCAGGAGAGTAATAATATTCTTATGAAATTCTATGTGTTAGGGATATGTTGAAAATTGTTGTATGCAAATTATATTTCCATATTTTGAAGTTATTAACAATATACATATAACATAGGGCTGTATACCTCTTTCCATGGACAGTTTGCATTCTCTTATCATCTATAAGTGCCATTTACAAAGCCATGACTTAAATTTTAGGTGCCCAGTGAATATGGACCTACTCTTATGATTTGCACTGCACCCATGACGATGTTATCATACTTTTTGAAACATTCATCTTATTATTCCATACCCTATGCTTTAATCACTAACTATCACCACAATATCATTGTAGAAGATAGTTTTTTAGGTTGGAAAAGTAACGACTAAAATGTTTGAAGTAGATAATTTTGTGAGAGGTCAAGATGTAGTATATAGGAATTTATTTTACAAATGGTGTTGAGATGTTTAATAATTGCCATAGTATACAATGTAAGAGAAGGAAAATTAATGTTTATACAAATATTAGAGATCACTTAGCTCAATCAGATGACTATTTAAATGGAATGAAAGTGGGAATAGTGAAAATGATTTTGGGATGATATGGTGTATGAAAGAGCATAGAAAATGAAAGTAATACAAATGTCAAGCAATATAACATTGATAGTTTTCTTAAATTTTATTATAAATAATTTAAACCTAGTTAAGTTACAAAAAATTATAAAATTTTCTTTTTATTTTTTTTTGCATAATAATTAATTAATTTTATAAAAGGAGATATTTATATATTATTTAAAATGTGCTAATATCCAAATATTACAATGATACTTTGACAAACTGCATAGAAAGTTTTTTTTAATAATTTTTCTTTTAATATTTTATTTGGACTTTATGAAATTACTTTAAATTATAAATTTGCATTGATGTATTTACATCATAAGAAATACATTGTATAGTAGAATAAGTAAAATATTAAGTTTTTTTTTTTTTTAAAAATAGTTGGGAAATTTATTCTAACTATTCGCACCACAAATAATAAAATACAAATACAATTTTACTGAATGAAGCTTAAATTTTAAAATTACTGTTATAAATTTCATTTTTATTTTATTTTGAAATGGCCAGAGTGAAGCTATTCTTATTTTATTTCTTTTATTTATAGATTAGATTTATTGTAAATATTTTTTATGTTAAATAATGTTAATTCTTATTTATTTTTGTAAATATTTTATTATATTATGTTATAAATCTATTTTTAATTTGTAAATAAATTTGGAAACTGTTAATAATTTAAAATATTATTTGTTTGGCATATGATCCTTAAGATTATTTAGATACTATTTCTATTATATTTGATTAAGTAACCAAATATATTATCATTATTATCATTGATGATATGATCATTAATAATTTTTTTAAAATTGATATAACGTCAATGAGTTATACTTGAAATTACAACATTATTAAAATACAATATAAGCAAACAGTTTACACTTTGTGGCTAATTGTTCTAAATCAAAATATATAAAATGTACTAACACACACAAGCACACAAACCTAAAAACAAATAAAGAAAAGTATTATTTTCTTTTATATATATATATATATATATATATATATATATATATATATATATATATATATATATATATATATATATATATATATTTAATCAAATGGCTAAGCACTTTCAAGGGTCAAAGCCCTCATATCCATAGCCATTTTGTAAAAATGTAAGAGATTGATAAGGAGTGATATAAAATTATGCAAATTAAATGATTATACATTCCAATTCTTGGATATTTTGTAGCAAGAGTCTTTTCTATTTATGGCATCGCTTCTAGAAATAAAGTAAGCCTCTTTTATATTCCTTTTGAGATTGTGTCGCTCTCTGCAAACCACTACTGGATTTCCAGGTTGGCAATCATGACCAGCTGAAGTGCAGTGCTGAGCAAAAACTGAACTATAAGCAGTGTCCATCAGTGTTTTATTGTAGGAGTAAGTGTGTTGGAATAGCCTAACTCCAACAAGCTAATCAATAACACAAAATACAGCCTACCACCCTCGAAGAGACCTCAGGTGGTCTATAATATTGCCTGTCCTGAAAAATATTGTACATCATCATATTATGGTGAGACCAGGGGGGTCTCTTTGTCCACTAGGCTATCACAACACACTTACTCCTACAATAAAGCATTGGTGGACACTGCTTATAGTTCAGTTTTTGCACAACACCACACTTCAGCTGGTGACGATTGCCAACCTGGAAATCCAGTAGTGGTTTGCAGAGAGTGACACGATCTCAAAGGAAGATAAAAGAGGCTTACTTTATCTCTAGAGATGGTGACACCATAAATAGAAAAGACTCTTGCTACAAAATATCCAAGAAATGGAATGTGTAATCATTTCATTTGCATAAATTTACATCGCTCCAAATCAATCTCTTATATTTTTACAAAATGGCTATGAATATGAGGGCTTTGACCCTTGAAAGTGCTTAGCCAATTGATTATATATATATATATATATATATATATATATATATATATATATATATACTTTTCTTTATTTGTTTTTAGCTTTGTGTGCTTGTGCATGTTAGCGCATTTTATATATTTTCATTTAAAATATAATATATATTTTTATTTTAAGAATGCCACATTAAACAAAAAAAAAATTGTGGAATGTTTACTTAAATCTTATATTATTTATTTATTTTTTGTATTACAAAATTTTAATTATTAAGTAGATTTAATATTGAGTGTCATTAAGTTATTTTGTGACTTATTGTTATATTTATTTTATAAGGTACTTGAATATCATGTGAAATCCCTCATCATATTAAACAAGGTGTTAAGTAATCAATTCATTTTGTTACTAGTTTGTTAGAAATGAACCTGAAATGATGATGATGATGATGATGATGATTATTATTATTATTATTATTATTATTATTATTATTATTATTATTATTATTATTATTATTATTATTTTGGAGGATTAGAAATTTCTTATTGAATGATGATGAGTAAAGTTATTAGTTAGTATTTTATTAAAGGAATATTAATTAGTTTATTGTTACTTCTGTAATAAATTTTATAAAATTATATTTTAGGATTATTACATGCATATTTTAAAGATATGAGAGCATTACATGACAGTTGTTTTATATGCATTTGGTGGTGTAATAATCTTATGTTATTGGGTATGTATCTTTTGGGATGTATTGTCAATGTTTAAGCTAGTGTACATTACTGAACATCTCATGTTAAGAGTTTTTTATAATGGTATTTGTTATTCCGAAAGAACCTTATTTGCTTATAACATTGAGTTAGTTATAAATTAGATTTATTAGTAAAATGAATGGATTAAGTATTATAGTTGGAATCCTAATCATTTATTGTAAATATAAGTTGCCTTACATTTAATCTATTAAATTTCTTATATTTAATAATTGAAAAATATTATTATTAGATATTGTATGCTAGCAATGTATCTTGAGCTAGTCTTTATGTTAATTGATTTGATAGGAATTATTTATGCAACTTAGCTGTAATACATTGTTATCTAAATTAGCCAGATTTTCTTTTGTTCAGTAGATTTTCCTTTAGGGAAAGTCCAATAAATATATATATATATATATATATATATATATATATATATATATATATATATATATATATATATATATATATATATATATATATATATATATATTGTAACCTCTGCTTTCTTCACCTATTTCACTTTATGTACAAATAAATGCCCAGGCGCCATTCTATACAAGATAGAATAAATTTATAACTGAAATTGCTTTCCTACTTATTGATACGATTCTTATGTTGGTATTACACCATGGCTTAGCTCAGTTTGGGGTTATAGGGTATGGTGATTATAAAGGATAACAAATAGGGATGATAAAAACATTTATAAATAATAATTCTATAATGTTGATTCAACTTTATTATAAGCATCTATTAAATAATAAGGATCATTGTGAAATTGATAATTATTACACTAAATAAAGTATAGACAATGATGAGGATCGGGTACCTTTTTGCTCTTCATCACCATCTATTTTAAGTAAGGCAAAACATATTTTTGACACTGCAATGTTAAGATCTGTTAACTCTGGACTGTTTAAATAAATGACCTATACTGGAAAATCTATAAATTCTATAATTATATTATGTTGAACATATGTGTGTAGAAATGGACAATCAAACACATATAATAAAACAACTCATATGGGATATTATTTTAACAAAACATTTATTATAAAAAAACTTTATTTTATAAAACATCAATGATGATTTTAATATTTCCCTTATAGTAACACAAACTTGGTTAATATTTGTTATATAAATTTATATAATTTTATTATAATTTTCCTTTTCATTAAATAAAGTAAAATTTTCCTAAGTTATTATTACATTCATACTGGAGGATGAATTGTTAATAATGATAATAAATGAGATATTGATAATATATGTAATATAATTTAATAATTATTTATAATTAATAATTTTAGTGATGGTCTTCAATATTTCTTTGTTTACCATATTTTCAAGTGTGTGCACATCTACAAAATTACAAATACAATGCATTTATAAATTATAGTTTCTACTAGTTTATTTATGGAATGGATGGTGCAATAAGTTAATCTTAAACTACTGATCTTATTTAAAACAGTATTATAAAAATCTTTAAAATATTTATCTGATATAACCAGTATATATTGTTTGATGATAACTACATCCAAATGAAGAAATAGAGGGGAATAATAATAAATAAACATTCACATACACTCACATGAGAGTTAATCAAAATCTTCAAATTCAAACTTGACTCATTAATATAATATCTACTAACTTTTAAGACACAAAGTTATGGAATTTAGCTGACCTATCATCAATAAATGGGGAATTTGCCACTTCATTTGAAAGGAAAAGAAACTGCAACTATCTCATCATATGCTCTCAAATAAATAAGTACACTAACTACCTGCAATTTAATAAGCAAATAATCATGGAGAGTATAACTCAATCCACATAATAAAATCATACCTTGATCACTTCTACCTCCAAATGCACTCAATGTATTTCCTATATAACAAATCTATAAACAGGCACACTTTTAATTCTCTATCTTCTTTTAACAAATGACACCAAACGAAACCGACATAACAATAAACTACAACATTGGAAAAATAATTTACAACAGTGCACACCCACCCGAATATACGATTATATATATGATTTCTAAATCATATAAGACAACAAACTGTCATATTAAAAGAATAAAAAGTTTCACCAAGCATAACAAAAAAAATATATATCTATTATAAGCAATAGGAAGAAATATCTATCAACATTTAATCATTAAATGTTGAGTTTTTTTAGACTTGAAAATTTGAACGAAAGCATACACACTGCTGCCAATAATAACAATGAATTAACAACATTAAAAAAATACATAAAAAAATATAAACGTTGCTCCTACTGGCTGAAATAAAATTTGACAAGAGCTGCAATAGTTTCCAATGTTTTAGAATCTCCTAATAAATATTATAAACAACATTGGTATGCAATTGAAATATTTTATTAGTGACAAGAAACAAAATCTCTGACTCTGTAAGAAACTCCAAGTAAAAGTTTATGACTTTATTCATTTTAGGTTTTTTTAGTATTTAATATAATTTTCATTAACCATTAAATCCATTATCAACAATTTATCCATACTTGTATACGTAATTAAGTTATGTATTGAATCATTCATTTTCTCATATGTGCGAATAGTAAGGTTCTTTAGTATATAACTATCCTCCTAATATAAAAGTAACAATAGACAAATCTCTTCATTTTAATTTTATTTTGCACAATATAAACAGAAAATTTATTAATGGAGATTCCATAAAGCATTCCACTAAAGCGTTGAGCACAATTTTTCTAGTTAATTCCATTTTTTAATAATTCATATAATTCCAACATCATTTATTCATGGTAAATACGTTAAAATAAATTATAATTAACAATTTTATACAATATCCATTCATTCTTGAATAAAATAAATTTAGACTATTAGTTGATAAAAGCCAGAGCTGGTACCTTAAGAATTTAGCTCTCCATGTATAGTTTTCCTTCGAATAGTATGAGATAATTATCCATAGGAATAGTAGCAAATCTTCATGATGTTTATTTCACTTATCTTACTATTTTTTACAGAATTATTTTACTTTCCATAACCATTTTTTTACTTTCCTTCTTGAAAAACCCTTGTCAAGCTCCTTCATGCCCTTTTTTTTATTATAATCTATTTGGCAATATGCCAGAATTTTCTTAATTATAAAATATTAATAATAGAATATTGGAAGGAAAAAAAATATTAAATATTAACTTACAAATGCTACTTAATAATAAACAGATAACCTTTACAATTTTAAATGTAAAATTTTAAGTAAGACATAATTAGTAAATAATAAATTTAATAAAAAATTATTATAATTAATGGTATATATGTGTATCTATCTTCTATGACATATGAATTCTGCTTCTACAATTTGGACATTATAAGTAATAATATAAAATATGAATAAACTGTGAGATGATGTAAAATGAACATATGCCCACATATACAAGTTAAATCTTGGGTGGGAGTAGACAATGAATTAGAAAACCAATGAACAAACACCTGCTATGGCTCTTCTATTAATTTAGCTCGCATACTAACAATCCCTGATGTTATCCATCTTCCTCTTCCACTATCAGACACATATAACCTAAAATTTTAACAACTGGTACATCCAACTAAAGTCTTAATATTTTTTTAAAACCAAATTTTAAATACTAAATTATATCACAATTCATTTTTTTCTAATAGTTATTTCTAACCATTATTGTCATGAATGTGAACTTCCCACATTTCTTCCTGGTGCCAACCTGGAAGATCACAATATACATATATAATAAATTAAGTTTGATATCTGTATTCGTTCCTCAATATATATAATATACAAATCAATATATATATATATACAGTAAAATGTACATAAATTATATTTTTAGAAGTACTTTTGACTAAACATTTTGTAGTCTTTATCAACTATATAACATTGAATAATCAAACCAAAACAACCTTCAACAATACCCATAGTTCAATTCAGATTTCCTATAATTCTGTTATCTTAACATTTCATGACTGGCGATTCATTAACATTTGACGATTTCTTGAAATCAACATAGCCTCTTTTATTTTACGTTTATTATGACAACGTTCAATTTGAATAATTTTCATATTTTTATAATCAAATTTAAATCCATATTGACAAGATTTATTATGATCAAATATAACAGATAATGAAGGTTTATTTACATCTGTTCCAGATTATTTCTCTTTTTGAATTCTATTATATAAAAGCATATGCTCTTTTATTCTTTTCTCAAATGTACACTTAGATTCACCAATGTATTGTTTGCCACATCCACATATCAATGTATATATAATAGAATTTTGATTAATCTTTGAATTTTGAAATTTATAGTTATTAAATAATCTATTTATATTATTTGTTGAGAAAAACACAATATGACACAAACCATTATAAATTCTCCTAATAAACTTGACCTGCTCATCCGATATAAATGGCATTGAAATACATTTCATTTTGATATTATTTTTATTTTTCATTTTATTATATTGTTGATTCCTTTTAAATTTTTTTATAATATTAGTAATAGCATTTTTATAATAACCACTTTGAAATAAGTCATTAACAAATAAATGTACATTTTTTATTTTATCAGTAGAACATTTGCACAATTTTTCATTTCGAAATAAGAATGATTTCAATCCAGACAACTTATGACATATAGGTACATGTGATTCATATGGAATAAAACCTCTGGTTTCAATTGGTTTAATTAACATAAGATAATCCAAAATGTAATCATTATGTGTAACTTGAATATCCAAGAATTTTAAGGAATTGTATTTCTATCCAGTTATAATCCACTTTATATCCTTAATCTGATTTAATTCATTAAATAAATTGATTACGAAATCCTGTTTTCCACAAATAAAAACATCATCCACATATCTATGATAAACTTTAACTTTTTAATATTTCAATTGCTTTAAAATTTTAATTTCATAAGTTGATATAACAAAATATGAATTTGATCAACAGCAGGAAGACCCATTGGCCAGCCATAACTCATTTTATAATACTCATTATTAAAATTCACATAAATATTTTTATCAATAAACTGGAATACTTTTATAATAAAATTTATAATATCAGACTTTACATTTTTTGAAACAAGAGCATTATGAATAATATTAATTGACTGAATAGAGTCAATTAATATTATTCATAATGCTCTTGTTTCAAATGTAAAGTCTGATATTTTATTTAGCACATCATTGTATAGATGTAATTAATGGTCAATTTGAATTAAAAAAATAAATTTTATATAATAATTAATTAAAAGTTATTTAATTTGCAGAATTTATAATATAGTTTTTTTAGTAATAAATTTAATTTAATTTTCACTAAATAGATATAATGTATAAGTTATAAATTGGAAATATAAATTATGCTATTTATTTTAAAATTAAAAAGTAAATAGTACTTAAGATTTTGTAAGATATTTTAAAGTAATAATTATAATTATTAAACATTAATATTTTTATGATAATTAATAATAAAATTTAAATTTGCTATTTTTTACTATTTTAAAATAATTTAACTAATGATAAAATAAATTAGAAGTGAGGTATGTGTTAATAGGTGTGCACACACATATTTATTTAAAAATAAATGAAATTCATTTCCTGGTATAATATTTACATTGTTAATTATGAATAGTACATGTAACTTTTTTAATCATAAATTTCATAAAAAGTTCATAAAATCAATAATTTGAATAATAATGTAAATTATAAAATTCAAGTGTTAAAATTTAAGTCTAAATAAAAAGTCCAGTATTATTTAAAAATAGTTTAAGTTTTGCATCATTAAAATTAAGAAAATATGAATTTTATAATATTAGTTGTAATTCATTTTAAACATGTAGACAGAATAATTAATATTCATTTTTCCAGATGGCTGAAAGTAATTAACCAATCAACTATTGTGAATTTTTTTTCTATAAATAGACAATAAACACCTTCTAAGAAAAAAATCAAGAACACAAACAAGGAAGAAACTGCATTTTCTTGTCTTAAGAATTTTAATTATAAATATATAAAATATTATTGTTTTAACATGTAGAGTAATAATAATAATTTTAAATAAAGCAATGTGTTTTAAGAAGCTTATTAATTAATTTCATCATGGAACAAAAAACAAAACTATCATAAATGCTATTGCACATGGACTAATTACAAACCTGTGATAATAAAATGCATAAAAACCTCATTGAAGTTGATTAAAATGTACTTCAATAAGAAAAAAACTGCACATTATCAAACTTTTTTGCCTGCATAAAATGCAAAGGAGATGTAGGAAACTTATTTTTTTAATACTTTTTATATGCATAATGATCAAAAGCATTTTCTACCTAATCTTACCTTTAGAAATGTTTGAGGTAATTACTTCAGTGCATTAAGATTATTGACATTTCAAGACATGAATTTGTTAATGACTTTATTAAGATGATAATGGCCTAAGAGAAGAAAGGTATAATGCAGATTATTTTTATTAAAAGTTAATAACTACTAAATTTAATATCATCTAGGTATTGACAATTATTAATGCATTAAATATGAATTATTTGGAGTAGTAATCATAAATCTTTATAATTCTACAAATATATTTTGGTGTATGCCGAAAGAAATGATTTTTAAAAATATAATAAATGTCTTTAATAAATAGTAAAATGTATATTTCCAAAAACATGAAGGAATTTTATGAGTAATATAAGGAAGGATGAATTTTTGATACAATAACTTTCTATTGTTATTAATAAATACCTTTTTTATTTGGATGTTTATTCATATTTTCCAATTTTGATACAAATAATAGTGAAAATGTGAATGGGAGAGAAAGAAAGAAAGCTTTTTTTTTTTTTGTTTCAAGCAATGGTATCTTATAATCATCATAATAACCGAGACTCCCTAAAAGTTTTGTGATTATTATTTTAGTTCAATGAGTTGAAAAAAACTTTTTGCTTATATTATTTTTATTGTATTGACTATAATATTGAGATACTGTTAATTACTTAGGATTACTTATTTCACGTGTTATTTTTTTTGGATTTAAGTATTTTAAAATACGTTATAAAAAATCCAAAAAAAATTTGTTCCCATTATTATTGTATAAGGTGAATGAAATGATGTCCACAAAAGAGTCATCTGTGATAATCATAAAATATTATAATTAAGGATGCATATTTTTTAATAAAATAAAATATATTGGTATTGAATTTTAAACATTGATTCAGGTAAAAATCAATGTATGTGATATTTATAACATGTGTATTTATATGAAAGGATATAACATATTGAATGTATTTATTGTAATATTAATATGATTGTATAAATGTATCTGTGAGTGATCCCTTTATAAGTTACAGATATCTGATGTATTATGTTTACGATAAATTATATCATAAAGCTTTGTTTTTTAGTATTCGTGCCATGTTCAAAAGTATTAAAATGTTAAGGATAAATTTAGATATCATTAGAAAAATAATGAACAATATTTTATGTGATGTCAAGTATTTTATGTTGGGTATCAGATTTGAAGTAGTAGTATGAGAAAGTTGATTCATTGGAAATCGTGTAGTGTGGGAATGCACTTATTAAGGTTAAATATGGTACAGTATTGAGTATGTCAGAGTATTTATAATATAATGGATAGTGACATTTTTCATAAATCTGTAAGAACTTAAAATAGGAGCCAAGATAAAAAATTAAAGTAGATACAAGATAATATATGGCCATAAGTTACATGTAGACCATGAAATCACTTATTATAATTTTATAAAATATCTATCCCACACTTGTTATCACAAAAAATCACACTGGTATATAAATTGTATAAAAAAATTGAAAGTTTAAATAATGGTAATAGCTAAACTTTCAAATGATTATAAGGTGAATCCATTTATTTCAAGAATGATGAAACATGAAACAAATAGAATGATAAAAGAATGTAAGAAGAAATATTTTATAAATGTTTTTATTAGATATTAGAGACCAAAATACAGAATGAAAGGATGAAATAGAAAGGATATGATATTGAAAAAAAATCTACTAATTATTCATATTAATATCAGCAATATATTAGTGTGCCATATCTTAATGAACATTTTAAATTATTATAAATTTATTTTATAACAAAATAATAAAAAAAGAAGAAATAAAATAAGATATAAAATTGTAATTAGATAAGAGTAATACAGGAAGTTTAAAGGTGAATGAATGATAATATAAAAAATATGTTGGGGAAGTATTTATAATGTGCTAAAAATACAAATTGTATATTTTTATTGGTATATTTTTAATACAAGAACATTAAAGAGTATTTTAATATTAATGGGGTAAAATATCAAATATACTATATCATGTTTATATATAGGGTATATGAGCACAGACTTTCACACGACCCACCACTCTCCACTCTATCTAGTAACACTGATACACCTAAACACATATATGTTGAAAAGATAAATAATCACCAATATAGAAATTTCATGCTAAACCAGCAATCATCAGTTGGTCCAGATTATCCTGTTTGTAAATAATTTTCGAAGAAAATATAAATGATTTATTTTTTTTAAAATTACGTTAATTAATATTACTTTATAATGTTTTATTATAATATGTTTTTTTTTATTATTATTAAATATAAGATACATGTAATTGTTTTCTTAAACTTTGTATTACAACTGTAATAAATGTTAATGTTTAATTTTAAATTAATAAAGTGTGGAGAGTCTCTTTTCTAGTTTTCAAGTCATTCGTCATCATCCTCACCATACATACATTGTAATAATTAAATAAATTTGGCATTATTGCACATAATCTAAAATGAGATAATAAATAAGAAACAAAATATTATGATTGTTAAAGATATTTAATTTCGTATCCAAAATATTAATTAATTCATTTTTTTCTGAATCATTCTCAATGATCAGAATGGAGACTAAATAACTAGCAAGTCAAATAAAATAAAATGATTGGATTATATTTGAAAAGGAGGAATCGATTAGTATATTTGTTTCTCAATTATTGTTTAATGTAGCTGAATATAAGCAAATTTGCCCCTATAGATTTGATTATGTATATTAATTTATTCATTTAAAAAAACAATAATTATCTGAGATGTTGACTGAGTTAAGGAATGTTAATATAGAATTGGAATACAATTATTTTAATAAGTAGATGGATATTAGAGTATTATAATATAATTGAACATAGGAAATTTTAGTATTAATTATAATTTATTTATTTTATTGGGAGTCATGGGAATATCGTTGATATTTTAGTGGAATAGTGTTTCATGATATTCCTATGCAACTGATGACATACTTTTGGTATATACTCAATGTTAAAAAAGAGTATCTTTTTGAATGATTAGATAACAAGTCTCATAATTATTGTTATTTTAATAATAAATAATTTATTAATATTGATATAATATATTAGACATGAAATGAGTATATTTATATCATTAGAAATTTATACACAAGAAAGAAATTTGATTAGACGGAATTCAAAGTTTGTTGTCTACATCTACCATTCATAATTCATAATAGATGACGGTGGGTCATCTGTTGAGGTTACTAGATAGATAGATAGATAGATAGATAGATAGATAGATAGATAGATAGATAGATAGATAGATAGATAGATAGATAGATAGATAGATAGATAGATAGATAGATAGATAGATAGATAGATAGATAGATAGATAGATAGATAGATAGATAGATAGATAGATAGATAGATAGATAGATAGATAGATAGATAGATAGATAGATAGATAGATAGATAGATAGATAGATAGATAGATAGATAGATAGATAGATAGATAGATAGATAGATAGATAGATAGATAGATAGATAGATAGATAGATAGATAGATAGATAGATAGATAGATGGATGGATAGAGGGGGATGGATGGAGGGAGGGAGGGAGGGATAGATAGATAGATAGATAGATAGATAGATAGATAGATAGATAGATAGATAGATAGATAGATAGATAGATAGATAGATAGATAGATAGATAGATAGATAGATAGATAGATAGATAGATAGACGATTTTTTCTTACATTTAAATAATATGCATCCTCATATTAAATTTACAATGAAGACAAGGTCTGAGGGAAAACTCCCATTTCTTGATGTTCTAGTCACCAGAACACCAAATATTCGATTTACAGAAAGAATACACCCACAGACAGATATTTACATTTACATTCTCATCATCACCCAACTCAAGTAGTTTCCATAGCCAAAACTCTTTTAAATAGAGCAATTAAACTTTTAGATAAGTCACATCTGAAAGAAGAAATAAATCATATTAATAGTGTTTTATTAGCAAATAGTTATAATTATAAATGTATTAAAAAAGCCTTATTTCAAGCCCAAAAATGAACAAAAGAGGAAACAAAAAGTTGATAAATCAGCTATTAGGATTTGTGTTCTATGTAAATGGAACTTCAGACACTATTGGATGTATATTAAAAAGCTATAATATAAATACAGCGTTTACTACTCCTCAAAAGATCAGCAATATAATAACCAAGCCTAAGGATTCAATCCCTCTTGAATCTCATGGTGTTTGTCAAATCTCATGTGAAAATTGTAAAGCTTCTTATATGGGTATGAGTAATCATCGCATCAGTGTTAGGAGAGATGAGCATGCTAATGCAGTTAAACAACACTCATCATCATCAGCACTCTCACTCCACACTATAGATTCAGGTCATAAAATTGATTTTTCTAGTACCAGGTTCATATCTAGATGGGATAATCTCTACGAGTGCAAAATTGAAGAAGCCATTGAGATACTTAAAAGGCCAGATTGTATCAATAAGCGAGATGACACATGCAGATTTCCTACTATTTGAAATTTAAAAAAAAAAAAAAAAACATTCTTAATTTAACATTTTTGCTATTGGTGAAACTTTAACATTTTTTTTTTCAAATCAGTGATTATAGCGCCTCTACAATCATCTTTCTACCTTTTATCACCCAGTAGATGATTTGTGCAATCAAGTCTAAATGTTGGTAAATCAATATTTAAATTTTTTAACATGGATGAACCTACAAAATATGTCTTTTATATTTGAAACCCATGAAAATCTGCATATCAACATTATTAACCTATGCGGAGAAGAAATATTTAAAGAGCTTCAAGTATTTGAAAGAACGTGGATTAAGAAATGTACGTTATTTAGTAATTTATCTTTTCTACTAGCGTGTAAAAATCACAGCGTTATTCCCATTTGTTATAAAATTTATGTTTCACAACAAAAATTACTATATAAGTAAAATTCTAAGGAAAACAATTATTATTATTTTTAATTATTTTATTAAAGAAACTCAGAAAAATGTAGACAAAATTGATAAAGTATTGCTGGATTTACTTTTATTCCTTAGTAACAAAATACATCTTTTACTGTGGACTAGTTTTGATTGTATTGCAAATTTTAGATCAATTGAAGATTCAAATTTGTAACAGCAATGCAAATGAAAAAAATGACAAATGTTAATTAGAACACAATCACCAATCATTATGTATCCAAATCAAAAAACTGTTTATAATTTATGTAAGAAAGCCCTCTCTACAGATGAAGTTTCGGTTTTAGAAAAGATTTTAATGACTTCCCGGATACCTTTTGAAAAAATTGTTTGTAATGTTAAATCAGCTCTTGGATAAAATAAATTTTCCATTGGCTGATTTGGCTAGAGGTGAGATTTGTAATATTTTTTAAAAAGCTAAGCTTTCTAAAAATAATATTTCAACGAAAGAAAGACAATCATTCGATAATATAAAATCAGACAAATCACTTGTTGTACTTTCAGCTGACAAAGGTAATGCTACTGTCATTATGGATCGTGACGTTTACCATAAAAAATTTAGATCTGCTTAATGATAAAACTTATAAACCATCAAAAAAAGATCATACTATATATTTGGAAAAAACAAGAAAAGCAATTACTAATAAATCGCCTAATGAAATAGAGATAAAAAATAAAATAATCCCTCGTGAAAAATCATGTGTCTGTCCAACATTTTATGGACTTCCAAAAATTCACAAACCAGATACCCCCCTTCATCCAATAGTAAGCGCAATAGGATCTCCAATTCATATTTTGGCTAGATATTTATCGGATTTTATAAAACCTAAAATCCCAACTATTAAATCATATATTAAAAACTCTTCATTTTATTTCTGTTTTAAAAAAATTTAAAATTAATGCTAATGACATTCTGGTCAGTTTTGATGTCGTGTCTTTGTTTACAAACATTCCAATTGATGAAGCTATAAATGTATTTTCACAACGTTGCAATTTACCAAACAGTATTATTACTTTGATTAAACATTGTCTCTTGAACACATATTTTGTATACAATGAACAGCACTACAGACAAGTTTTGGTACTCCTATGGGCTCACCATCTCAGGTGTAAAGCTGATTTATTCATGGAAAATATAGAAACTCTGTGCTTTAGAATCATCATCTTTAAAACATATCATTTGGCTCAGATACATAAATGACACTTTTGTTATATGGCAAGATGAAAAAAATAAATTAGTTGATTTTTTCTTACATTTAAATAATGTGTATTCTCATATTAAATTTACAATGGAGACAGAGTCTGATGGAAAACTCCCATTGCTTGATGTTCTAGTCACCAGAACACCAAATAGTTTATCTTTTTCGATTTACAGAAAGCATATACACACGGACAGATATTTCCATTCTCATCATCACCCAACTCAGATAGTTTCATAGCCAAAACTCTTGTAAATAGAGCAATCAAACTTTCATATACGTCATATCTGAAAGAAGAAATAACTCATATTAATAGTATTTTATTAGCAAAAATTTATAATTATAAATTTATTAAAAAAGCCTTATTTTAAATTCAAAATGGACAAAATAGGAAACAAAAGGATGATAAATCAGCTATTAGGATTTGTGTTCCATATATAAAAGGAACTACAGATAGTATTGGACGTATATTAGTATGCTATAATTTAAATACAGAGTTTTCTACTCATCAAAAGATCAACGATATAATAATCAATCCTAAGGATTAAATCCCTCTTGAATCTTATGGTGTTTATCAAATCTCATGTGAAAATTGTAAAGATTCTTATATAGATATGAGTAATCGTCACATCAGTGTTACGAGAGATGAGCATGCTAATGCAGTTAAACAACACTCATCATCATCAGCACTATCACTCCATACTTTAGATTCAGGTCATAAAATGGATTTTTATTACCAGGATCATATCCAGATGTGATAATCTCTATCAGTGCATAATTAGAGATGCCATTCAGATACTTAAAAGGCCAGATTGTATCAATAAGCGAGATGATTCATGCAAACTTCCTCCTATTTGGAAAGTTTTTTTTTAAAAAAACATTTAAAATTTAACATTTTTGCCATTGGTGCAACTTTAACGTTTTTTTCAAATCAGTGATTGTAGTGCTTCTACAACCATCTTTCTACCTTTTATCACCCAGTAGATGATGTGTGTGAACAAGTCGAAATGTCAGTAAATCAATATTTACATTTTTAACATGGATAAACACACACAATATATATATATATATATATATATATAGACAGGGTATGAGCACAGACTTTCACATATATATATGTAATAGACAGGGTATGAGCACAGACTTTCACATGACCCACCACTCTCCACACTATCTCATAACACTGATACACCTGAACACACATATGTCGAAAAGATAAATAATCACCACTATCCATATTTCATGCTAAACCAGCAATCATCACTTGGTCCAGATTACCATCTCTACACATATATGCTACAAGCGCTCAGATATATATTAAGATAGCAAATTCTCCTACTTTAATGGACCTGCTTCAAGGTACTCCACACTCCAACTCATGGTGTATCTGAATTTATTTCAGTCCCATACTGCTATGTAGCTGGATTTTTGGACATTTAGATGTCTGAAAGTTTCAGATTTTCTTCTCAATAATTAGGCATTGATAAAATGCTAGACTAGTTCTAGTGTTTTTAATCCCTAGCACCTCACTGATGACACTAGATGCAGAAACCGTGGTCTGGGGTTGAGGGTATTTTTAAAAGCGTGATAAGAGTGTGTATTTTTACGTACTCTCTCTCTCTCTATCTATATATATATATATATTCACCCCAAATCCAAAATTCAACTGGACCAGCTCCCCAAGAAATAATAATAAATCACAGCCAAATGTTTCACTGCTACAAGCAGACTTCTCAAGTGTAAAGAACTACAAAAACTGCACTATATATATATAATTAAACATTACCCACAAATCCATTTACTTCCCCTTTACCCTTAATATTAAAAGATAAGTTAATTGCTTCAGAATAATAAATTTTCAATGATAAAGATTATTTTAATTTTATTTTGATTTAATTTATCTCAAAGAAGACAACCTTAGCTCCATCAAAATTAATAGTGTGGTCTATATCTTTTGTGATAGTAAGTTAGAAAACAATACAACCCGGATGAACATTTCTTGAAGGATTGTTTTAAAATCTAATCTTAAATTTTAAAACTAACTCAAAATGAACATTTTTTTCACTAATGGGTATTACATTAAATTTTTAAAATTATAATATTGTTTAATTTGCTAATGGGTTTTATGCTAATCAATTTAATTGTGTTCAAGAATATTTGGCATGATTGCATCAACTATTCTGACCATCATTACTGAAAATAAATAATATTTTTAATATAATTTTAAATATACAATTGAGAATAACATGTTTTAATATAATGTTTATTTTTCAAGTAATCCTCCATCACTTTTTATATGTACATATCACTTACACACATATACGTCTTTAGATAATATTATTTATTTAAAATATTTAATTTAAGATACTTGTAAATATCTTCTCACGGTTAATTTTAACCCTTTTCCCGCGCTCGACGAGACTCCTCGTTGACATCTAAAATCACTCTAACTCAGTTCGTTTTTATACGATAAAATTCGTTAAATACGTATTGAATTCGTTTTTAAAAGTTCTGTACGATGGTGACATCTTCCGATTTATTTTAGAAGTAAAAAATAAAAAAAAACGCATTTAAACCTAAACAAAGAAGGAACATTATTTGTGATTGGTTCTTAGCATGCTATCAGCCGAAAAAGACATTCTGATTGGCTGGAAAGAACAAAGAAACTGCCTGATCAAAGAAAATAAAGAAAAACGCTGAGATTTTCATTTCGAATACGATTTAAATTATTATTAAATAATATTTATGGAAATTAAACATAATTTTCAGAGAGAATAATAAAAAAACAAAATTATTTTCGAAAAATATTGAAGATTTAAGTAAATATATTGAAGATGTAGTAAAAAGAAATATTTACTTTTCTATAACGTAAAAGTCGATCTTTTTGTTTACATTATAACTTTTATGTTGCCGATATAGAATATCTTAGAATAAATAAATAGCAATTTATTTTTGAAAGAACTTTCGTTTTCTTCATGACCTGAAAAATTAATTATATACTTTTTATAAACGTATCTGAGTTGAATTTAATATTATAGGCGAATATGTTTTAACAATAGGCTTTGTCTTCAGTTTGTGAGTTGGCCAATTAAAAGATTTGATTTTTATCTGATACAACCAATGATAAAATTAGCGGTTTAAGGGTTAAAACTAAACAAAAAAATTGAATTATGTAAGTGCATATATTAATGTAGGGATGAAGTTTAAATTTGGTTTGGTGGTGGGAGATCGGAGTGGGCTGTGAAGCACAATCTGATTTTCAGATTGACCACTTCAGTTTGTAGCATATAAATTATATAATATTAAATTATTTATGCTCTTTATTATTTAGTATATAAATTTATATTCAACGGTACTAAAAGTGGTTTTTGTAAAGTCTATTTTTGGATCTCTGACCCATTTTTGAGGCAATCTTATTTTACAGACATAATGAATCTCAAAAGGTTTAATAATTTTTTAGTATATTTGTATTGACATGTCTGTGTTTTCTCATGCATGTTTGTATAACAAGTAATGATTTACATATATAGAGCAGTGCAAAGTAAACTTTAAAAACTGATAATCATATGTACAGAAAGGTTGCACGTTTGCAGTTGATAAAGCAATCACTAAATTTACTGAGCATAGAACCATGTCAAATATAAACACGTAAAACTGATAAAGAGGGATTCAAATGATGTTTGTAGTGGTAGCCACAATGGTTATGCATATACCACATGGAATTGTATGGAGGCAAAGAATCAAATTCTAATTCTTGCCTATGCTGCCACACTCATGCTGTGAAGTCAGTAGTTTTGCCACATCTTGCATCATAATATTTTATAGTCTATAACTAGTAAATGAAGTATATGCAAATTAATTTCTATCTCTGTAGCATAATAAATATAACAATATAGCAACAATGATGTGCATATAGAATATAAATATCACTGATGTACACAAAAATATAAAATGAAGGGATAAAACTTTTTTTTATCAATGATACAGACATTAGCCTACAATGTCTAGTTTTAGGTAGACAAAAAGTTAAATGCTTTGATGGCAAATGCATATCCACCTTCTAGAAATGCTTTGCTTTGTATCTTTTCTCAGGATAAATCTTTTCATTTTAGATCTTTTTGAGATTTGTCAACTTTTGGGGTACAAGATAAAAATGAAGAATTATTTTGCAAATTATTTTGGAGATTCTGAAGCTATGGATTACTTCAGGTAAGAAATATTATATATGGTTTGAAAGATAATTTTGGAAGGAATACAAAGAAATTACCAATGAAGATGTAATTTAAACTCAGTTAATTATAAATTAGAAATTATGGACAAACAATGAAATGATAATTATGTCCGATGTTGAAATTTCTTTTTTCCTTACTTTTGATATGATTATCACTATTTGTCTTAGACTTATAGTTTCCCATCGTGTTTATAGTTTCTGTCAATCAAATGTGTTTTTGCTCTAACATTATTAAAACTTAAGTTATTGTGAAAATTGTATATTAGGTCAGGTTTTTTTTTAAAAAATTCAATAAGACGCCTGGGGATAATAATGCAAAAAAATATAAATTATCTTGAAAAAATGAACAGATTTACATGCGCGCACACATATAATGGGAAAAAAGCATTGATTTTAAAATCACTTTTAAAATCTTTCTATTAAATTCAATAAAAATTGCAATATTTTAAATTTTCTTAAATTTAAAATAAGAAAAGAAGAATAGTTCTTTTGCTGTGAATTTTGAAATGTTTTAAAGTACTTTCGAAATAGAAATGTGGAAAATTCATTTTTTAAATTTCTTTTTAAAAAGAAATATGACAATTTATTTTTTTAACATTAAATTTAACTTTAATTTCAAATATTTTCGAAAATATATATATATATATACTCATATTATAATTGTATATATATATTAAATCGAAAATTTTCATGGGCTAATCCCTTTGTTTGCATATGATTAATATAGTTAAAACATTCTATCAGATATTTATTTTGTTTTTGTTTTTCTTAATGAGATATGAGAATTAAATAATAGTGTTTACTAAGATTTCTAAATGACTTAATTAAAGATTAATATCAATGTGTTTTTTAAATAACAAACCAGGTGATTATGTTCTCGTTGTTAAAAATGGGTTGCCATAAAAGAAACTTTCAGACATAAAAAATGTAATTTTTCCAGTTACGATCCATAATATAAAAATAATATTATCAAAGTTTATCAAAGAATAAACAATGTAACAAAAGATCACCCTCCATTGGAAAATAATCAGCAACATCGTAATTGTGTCACACAATTCAGCCATTGTAATTAGCTAGTCATTATCGTATCTTCCATGGACCTGTTGTAAAATTAATCTAAAAATAGCATCACTACTCATTTTAATTTAAACACCTCTTTATAAAATCTTGTTAAGAAATAGGTGAATATATATATTTCAAAGTTCAGAAAAATTATCTCTTCTTAATTGTTTATATTATGTTTAGTCTAATGTTGGTTATCCTATTTAGTAAAGACATTCTGTTTCAATAAATGGGGACTTTTTTTTAATTCTGTTTGTGCTGGATGAGATAGTTTCTCTAGACAGAAAAATAATCAATGGTACAACCTAAAATAGATTTTATTTTCATTTTGTAACCATGAAAATCTTTATTATATATATCTTCAAAGTAAAGTAACATGTTAAAACAATTAAATAAGGAAAAGTCCATCAAATATCCATGAAATGATTTATTTTACTAACATTTATATTGAGCAAAGAAATGCTCTTTAAAGTTGTATATTTTATTTAAAATGTTTTATATTAATTTTACTGTATCTAATCATTTTTAATATTAAATGCATGTCTATGTGTTTGCAAAGGACAGTTTACTGATTCTTTTAACTTATTTAACAGAGTTAATCTTTGTCTAATTTTTGTATTGGCTCACTACTTAAACCTGAGAACAATATTATTTGTCAGTTTCATTTTCAGTCGGTTTCTATTGTTAAAATATTAATTGAAAATACACAGAATATTTTTATTCAGCTTCTAAAAATTGAATAATTTTAGATTCAAATTGGTTAAATGTAATGAAAAATTAAAAATAATGTTAATAACTGAAGAAAAATATAAAAAAATGTTTAAAAAATAGCCAGTAGTAAAACAAAAGAATTATATTTCAACCAATCATTGGTGTCATTATTCAGAAAATCTGTCAAAATAATTTACTTTTCTGAAGGGTTATCATTCCCAACTTATTTCTCTTGTAATATTTAAAATTTTTCAAATCAAAGTTTATATTTTGATAAAGTAATGTAGAATCTTATTTATGAATGTAAAAAATTATGATAGATATAATTATTTACTTCAAAATATGAATGTGTAAATGATTTTATTTTGGTTTATTTAGAAACGCCTATTATTCAAATTAGAGTTGCTAGGTATAAATAACTGCTTTCAAAAATGATTATATTCACAAGCTTATTTTTCTTGCAATATTAATTTTTTTTAAATCAGACTTTATATTTTGATAAAGTAATGTAAAATCTTATTCATGAATGTAAAAAATTACCATAAATATAATTATTTACTTCAAAATACAAATGCGTAAAAGATTTTATTTTGATTTATTTAGAAATGCCTATTATTCAAATTAGAGTTGCTAGGTATAAACAACTGTTTTCAAAAATGATTATATTCATGAGCTTATTTTTTTTTTTGTAATATTGAAATTTTTCCAAATCAAACTTTATATTTAGATAAAGTAATGTAAAATCTTATTTATGAATGTAAAAAATTACAATAAATATAAATATTTACATCAAAATCAATTATGAATGTGTAGAACATCTTAGTTTAGTTTCTGAATTTGTAATTTAGAAATGCCTATAAGACAATTTCCAGATTCGACAAGTATCCAATCAGAGAAAAGATATTGATCTAGTAGCAAAGAAAATTGATTTTTTTTTTTCAAAATATAATGCTATATTCGAATGTTTTGAGAACTACGATTTTAAATTTTGAATTTCCTATAATTTAAGCATAAAATGAAAAAATTGTGACCAAAATTTACAAAGAGATGGTGCATGCTAGTCCAAAAACCACAAATAATACTTCTGTACAGCAACAAGATCTAAACGAAATAAACAATTTAAGGGTTAATAAATGTGTTTTATCAGTTATTCCTTATGAATCTGAAACTTGGACTCTTAAGAGAAGAGCAATACAAAAGACTTTAGACCACTGAAACAAATGTGGAAAATACATGATAGAAATAACAAAAAGACATCAAAAACAAAATACATGGATAAAAGAACAAGCAGATAAAGCTAACATCATTAAAAAATAAAAGATTGAATTGGAAATGGGCTAGAACATATTGCTAGATGAGATCATAATAGATTGACAGTTGAAATCTTAAACTGAATTCCAAGATTTTGCAAAGAACTTAGAAAAAACACAAGTAAGATGGATGATTGAAGTAAAAAATACTTAGTGTTTATTCATAAATATATTGTGTAAAATAATATTTTGAATAATTATTATTGTTGTTGTTGTTGTTGTTGTTGTTATTATTATTATTATTATTATTATTATTATTATTATTATTATTATTATTATTATTATTATTATTATTATTATTATTATTATTATTATTATTATTATTATTATTATTATTATTATTATTATTATTATTATTATTATTATTATTATTATTATTATTATTATTATTATTATTATTATTATTATTATTATTATTATTATTATTATTATTATTATTTGATATTTTTTACAGAGACTTGGTTAAATCAACAATTTTCTGATTGTTCTTTCCTTGATAATAGGTATAATATTTTACGTACGGATAGATCTTTAGAATATGCAGCTAGAGGAGGTGGTACTCTTATTGCTATCAACAAAAATGTTTTATATAGAAATCTATGTTTTACTTCTTCTGTATGTGAATCTACATGGTGTGAAGTTTACATGGATCATAATTTTAAATGTATATTGGGAAATATTTATTTTAAACCTAATATCTCACTTTTAGAGCTTGATTACTTCTTGACAGCACTTGAAGATTTTTTGATTAGATATAATAATATTATCATTGTTGGTGATTTGAATATGCCTGATTTATTTAAGGGTAAGATTATTACACATTATTCTTTATTATCTCAGAAAGCTTTAAGAATGCTTAGATTTTGCAAATTTTTTGGGCTTCAACAATATAACCCTATTGTTAATAGTTTTCAGCGTACTTTAGATTGTGTTCTTTGTAATGTACCAATAGTTAGTAATTTTCACTTTGTCTCTGTTTCTTTTCCAATTGATGTTCATCATCCACCTATCGAATTTTATATTAAGATGTGTTATTCTAAAATTACTTGTTCTAATGTTGTGAAAAGGGATTATGGGAGGGGTAATTATATTGATCTTTGTAGAAAATTTTCTGAAGTTGATTGGAATAATATGTACTCAATTAATGATGTGAATTTTTGCTTGGATTATTTTTTGAAAATTTTTAATGGTTTTATTGATGTATATATTCCTAATAAATTATCGTTTAACAAAGGTTATCCTCTGTGGTTTTCATATACTCTTATTAAGATTATTAAAAGGAAATCTTACCATCATAGACTCTATTTTAAGAAACAGAATATAATTTATTATAATAATTTTATCAATTTTAGAAGATTGGCTAAATATATCTATAAACGAGATTTACAAGAGTATATAAAACAAATTGAAATTAATATTTCTTCTAATCCTAGAGAATTCTGGAATTTTGTTAATAATTCAGGCTTGGGTAAGAAAAAGGTTCAAATGACTCACGGTTCTGCATTAAATGCAGATGATTTTTCTAAACATTTTGCAGAGTTATACTTTTCACAACATGGGATTGATTCTAAAATTACATTTCCTGGCAATTTGTCTAGTGCTAAATGTACAATTGATCATATCTCTAGGGAAGATGTTATTGTAGCTATTAGGAGGCTTAAGACTCACTCTAGTTTAGGATGTGATAATATTCCTTCTTTTATTTATAAGGGGCTAGCCGAATTTATTGCAGTACCTCTTGCCTTTGTTTTTAATCTGTCTCTTAATTCTTGTACTTTTCCTAGTGTTTTGAAATGTGCTAAAATGGTTCCAATCTTCAAAAATGGTGATCGAGATTGTGTTTCTAATTATAGACCGATTTCTGTTTTGCATACCATTGCAAGAATTTTTGAGAGATGTATTTATAATAAAATTATTTCAGATGTGGGTAAGATAATTTCTTCTTCTCAACATGGTTTTAGTCCTAATAGATCAATTGATAGTAATCTACTGACAATTTATGATCATATAGCTCATGCTATTGAAGATCGTCAAAGACTAGATGTTATTTATTTTGATTTGTCAAAAGCCTTTGATAAAGTTGATCACAGTGTCTTACTTCATAAATTACATAAAATAGGTTTCTCTAATAAACTTGTATATTGGTTTCAATCATTTCTATGTAGTCGTACAGCATATATTAAATTCAATAATAAAGTTTCATTTAATTTTGAATGCAATTTAGGTGTTCCACAGGGTAGTATTTTAGCACCCATGCTGTTTAATGTTTACGTTAATGATCTTAATGATTGCTTGAGATATTCTTTTCTGTTAAGCTATGCTGATGACTGTAAGATTTTTAGAAGAATTGTATCAGTGAACGATTGTGTTCTCCTTCAGAAGGATATTGATAACTTTAGTGCTTGGTGTCAGTCAAATAATATGACAGTTAATTTTGATAAATGTTCCTTTATTTCTTATTCCAAAAAATCTGAAGTTTTACAGTTTTATTATTATATCAATTCTCATAAAATTATTTCAGTTAAATGCCAAAAAGATCTTGGAATTATGTTTTCTTGTAATGGATCTTTTACTCCTCATCTTGAAATGATTGTTGGTAAAGCTTTTAAGGTTATGGGTGCCATTCTTAGACATGGTTATCAGTTCAGTAATGATACTAAATGGAAATTGTTTTTTTCATTGGTTCTTCCTATTATTGAATATGGTTCAATAATTTGGAACCCTAGTTCTTTGCAAGGATGTAACTTGTTGCAGTCTATTTCAAAGAAGTTTTTCAAATATGTTTCTTGGGAGGGTAAAATGATTAATCTTTCATCTAGACGAAAGTATAGGGATTTGAAATATTTTTATAAAATTGTTAATAAACAGGTTATTTTATCAGATATAGTTTCAACTATCTCAGTTAGGTCTTTGAGTTATGATACTAGGTCTACTTGTGTATATCAGATTCAAACATGCCGTTCTAATATTCTTAAATTTTCTCCTTTATTTAGGTTACCCTCTTTATATAATCAAATTGGGAGTAACCTTAATCTGTGTGACATTGATTATAAGAAATTTTGTAATCTTGTTAAACTGAAATGTGAAGTTTGATTTTGTCTTTTAAATTTTACTTTATTATGTATACATTTATATTTTCATTTTATGTTATATGCTTTATTTTCACTTTTATTGTACGTGCAAGCTGTAATTGGCTTTATGCTGTTGTTTTGCACTTAAATAAATGAATTGAATTGAATTATTATTATTATTATTATTAATATTATTATTATTATTATTATTATTATTATTATTATTATTATTATTATTATTATTATTATTATTATTATTATTACTACTACTACTACTACTACTACTACTACTACTATTATTATTACTACTATTATTATTATGGCAATAAACATCACATGACCACCTCCTCTTATGCTTGTGTATAACTTGTTAAAACAGGCAAAACTCACTATATATTGCCACACACAGCAAGCTAGAGTAATCAATGGATGCCAGAAGGCTTGTGCACAAAATCCCCATCTAGTGCCTACTCATCCAATATCCTCAGACTTGTTTTTGTTCTATGGCCTTCTTCAGTGAGGAGCTTTGGATCTGAGAGCACTGCATCTAGATCTTAGGATCCAATGCAACTCTCCAGAAACCACCTTTTATCTCCATTTAACTACAAAACTATAAGTCTTAAACTGAAAACATTTTGATGTTTTCAATCCAAGTCCAAAAATAAAGACATCAAAATGTATGGGTCCTGAATTGGGTTCAGACCCATATGACTATATAAGATAATGGGCTTGGATTGAAAACATTAAGGTGTTTTCAGTTTAAGATTCATACTTTTGTAGTTAAATGGAGATAAAAGGTTGTTGCTGGAAGGTTGCATTGGATCCTAAGATCTAGATGCAGTGCTCTCAGATCCAAGGCTCCTCACTGATGAAGGCCATAAGCCAGAACCTAGTCTGGGAATATTGGATGAGTAGGCTCTAGATGGAGATTTTGGGCACAAGCCTTCTGGCATCTATTGATTACTCTAGCTTGCTGTGTGTGGCAATATATATAGTGAGTTTTGCCTGTTTATTATTATTATTATTATTATTATTATTATTATTATTATTATTATTATTATTATTATTATTATTATTATTATTATTATTATTATTATTATTATTATTATTATTATTATTATTATTATTATTATTATTATTATTATTATTATTATTATTATTATTATTATTATTATTATTATTATTATTATTATTATTATTATTAATATTATTATTATTATTATTATTATTATTATTATTATTATTATTATTATTATCGCTGCTGATGACTTTGTAGATTTAACATGTGTTATTTGTCTCTCTGATTTTTGGATTCTATAATTCTTATTTGGCTAAGTTTTTTTTTCCTATTTGTGATGGTATTATTAAGTAGAGTTTGGAGATTGTATTGATGTTGTTTTGACTGTATTTTATTTTCTAATGGTTTTATATTTCAATTTTTATTTATTGATTTCTTTTAACTTATTCTTAAGTAGCCATTTTTTTTATTCTTTTTGATTTTTTTTTATCTTGTTTTAGAATTATTTTTTTTTTATCTTAGTTTTTTTATCTTTGTTGGAATTTTTTTAAATTTGATTCATTTTATTCTTTTTGGTTTTATTTTTATCTTTACTTTAGATTCTTAATTATTTTACTTTTTAATCTCTGTTGTAATTTTAATTAGTTTCATTTTTTTTTGTTAGTTTTTAAAACTTCAGATTTTATTATTATGGATAAATATAATTCTTGTCATTTAGCTCTCCCTTTTGGTGGAAATTTTATAACTTGTCTGGAAATGTTCATTTTAAATGTAGTACAGTAAGTGAAAAGACATTTAAAAATATGTCATCTACAAATAAAGCATTATGGAGGTGTAAAAATTGTAGAGCAGGAACTAATTTAAATTTGACTTTAAATGATGGATCTAGTTCTGATTCCTTATCTAATTCTTTAGATAATAATTCTAGTCTTGAATTACTTCAGCAGATGAATAGAAAACTTGATATGCTGCCTGTTTTACAGAATAATATTGATTCCTTATCTCAGTCTTTTGCTAAACTTACTTTAGAACTTGAATTAGTTCAAAATAATATAAAAATATTGATTAGAGAGTTTAATGAAATGCAAGAAAAAGTAAAAGCACAAGATTCTTTGTTATGCACTTTGAAAAAATAAAATTTTTATTTAAAGCAGCAAAGATTAGAAAACAATATTGAAATTGTTGGTGTTGAATATGCTAATGATGAAAATTTATTCAATATTGGTGAAAATATAGCTAAAAAATTAGAATTGTCAGACTTTAATAAAAATTATATTAATTCTATTTATAGATTAAAATATGGAGGTAGTTTTAGGCCTGTAATAAAAGTTGATTTTGTTAGTAAAATAGTAAAAGATTTATTTTTGTTAGGAGATAAAATAATTAAATTATATCTATCTGATGTTTTGCCTATTGCTACAGCTGATAAGTGTATATATTTAAATGAAGATTTGTTGCCAGAAAATAGGAAATTATTTTGGAAAGTTCATATAATGGCTAAAGAAAATAAGTATAGGTTTGTTTGGATTAATAATGGGAAAATTTGTTGAGGAAAAATACAGGTGATAGGGCTATTAGGATTGATTCTGAATCCGGTTTGTCTAATTTATGACATGGATTATCTTTTCAAAATATTGTTACAGGAGAAGATAATTTGGCTATTGATAATTTTAAGATTTTTCGTATAAATATTTGTAGTGTGAGGAAACACTTTGATCAGTTGTTAATTCTTTTACATTCACTTGATTATTCATTTGATATTATAATTTTGTCCAAGATCTGGATTAAGGAATGTGAAAAAGGACTGTATAGGTTAGAGTGATATACATCAATTATTAATTCTAGAATTAATAATAGGTCAGGTAGAGTTTTAGTTTATTATAAATCAGGGCTTTGTATGACTTCTATTGATGCTGTTTTTGTTTCTTCTGAATGCCTTGTTTTAAATTTCATTTTAGGTTCAGAAAAATTAACACTTATTGCTCTGCATAGGTCTTGCAGTCATACAGTTAATATTTTTAGTGATGAACTTGGTGATTTACTTACTAGATTACATGATAAATTCATTATTCTTGTTGGTGACTTGAATATTGATATTTTGGTGAACTTTCTGTTGCTGCTCAACATTATTTAAATATTCTGTCATTTTTTGGATTTATTCAATGTTTATTTCATCCTACACGTGTTACATCTTCATCATCTTCACTTATTGACCACGTCTTTGCTAGATGTCCTGAAAATGTTATTTTGAAAACATCTTTTTTTGGATTGGTGTCTTACAGATCACAAAGGAATTGTTGTTACTTTTAAAAGGAATTTTTCTCATAGTAAAAAGTGTTTTAAACTTTTATCTCATTATCGTTTACATTCCTTAATTACTAAATGTGACTGGAATTTAATCTTTGAGTTTAATGATGTAAATTGTGCATTTTCATTCTTTGTTCACAAGATGAAAAAGTTTATAGATTATTGTTCTTTTATAAAATATATAAAGAAGAAAGATTTGAAAAGACATGATTGGATTACAAATGAGTTAATATCAAAAGTTAACAGAAAGAAGAAATTGTATAAGCTTTTCAAAAGTTTTCCTGCTAATGAAGATTTAAAAATTCAGCTAAAGGTTCTTAATAAAGAAATAAAGAGAGATATAGTCAAAGCTAAATTGTTTTTCTATTCTACTCAAATTGATTCTTTAAAATCAACTAAATTAAGCAACTTTTGGACTGTTGTTAAAAAAATTATTTTTAAAGAAGAATTTTCACAAATTTCTAGACTAAAGTTTAATGAAATATCCATTGATGTTTTAAATAATTCAAAACTAATAGCTGATCATTTCAATCAATATTTTGTATATAGTGTGGAATTGTTAATGAATAGTTTTGAAAATAATTGCAGTTCTCATGTTTTTCAATATGAGAAATCTATCCTGAATTCTTTTGTTTTTAAAGAGATTGAAGATTGTGAAATTTTAGATTCTCTTTATAAAATGAGACATAAGAAATGTGTTGGTTTGGATTGTATTTCTGTAAAAATATTGATTGAAAATGTTTCCATTCTTTTACCAATTTTATCTTTTTTATATAATTTTTCTATTGATTCAAGTATATTTCCAGATTGTTTCAAATCTGCTGTTTTTACACCTATTTTGAAAAGTGGAGATAGGGAATGTTTGGAAAACTACAGACCAATTTCTATTTTATCAACATTGTCTCAAATTTTGGAAATGTGTGTAAAAAACAGAATTGGTTTTTTTTTTTTTTCAAAAATATAATTTATTTTCAAATAGTCAATTTAGGTTTTTGCCAGGAAGATCTACAGAACTGGCTTTATCTGAACATGTTTCAGTCATCACTGAATCTTTAGAAAAAGCTTACAAAACTATAGGCATTTATTTAGATTTTTGGAAAGCATTTGACTGTGTTCCACATGATATATTAATAATTAAGTTACACTATTGTGGCATAAGGAGTACTATGCTTGAATAGTTTAAATCTTATTTAAATAATAGAAGCCAATTTGTTAAAGTTAATAATTTTTTGAGTGATTCTGAAATAATTAGATATGGAGTTCCTCAAGGTTCAGTCCTGGGTCCATTGTTATTTACTGTTTATATTAATGATCTGCTTGATCTTTCTCTTCATTCTAACATTTTTTTGTTTTGCAGATGATACTGCTTTGGTTAGTCCAGCAGTTTCATATAGTTTACTTGAAAAACTTGTGAATGAAGATTTATTTAAAATTACACAATGGATGAACAATAATAAATTACTGCTGAATATTAATAAGTATAATTACATAATATATTCTCTTAAAAATATTCCAGCAAAAGACTTGTTAATTGAATTGCCAGAGGTGAATCAAACATCTTGTCAGAAAATTACCAGGGCATCAACAATTTCTTACCTTAGCTTGGTTTTGGATGAGTATTTACATTGGGATAAGCTTATTTTTTGGCTTCAACTAAAATTAAGAAATGTTAATTTTCTTTTTTATAGATTAAGAGATTGTTTGAATAAATCTGGTTTTTTTTAAGTATATATAAGCAAATTTTCTTAAGCAGATTTTGTTATGGTATAACATTATGGAGTGGCATTGCAGCATATTTTTTTGAAGTCTTTACAAACACTACAAAATTTTACGTTAAGAATTATTTTGTTTAAACCTTTGGATTTGCCAAGATTTGAATTATATAAGTGTGCTGTTGTTTTAACTATTCATCAATTATTTTTAGTGAATATTTTGTGTTATTATATTAAATACAAAGGGATGAATAAAAATAATTCTTCATCAATAATGGTGACTAGATCAAGTGATTTTGATTTATTATTTGAACCAGCTTACTTTAAAACTCATTGTCGATATCAGAAATGTTATTTTGGTCCAAGATTTCACAATATTTTTATAAGGAACATTGAATTTAATGTTAATGACCTATCAAGAAAAACTTTGAGAAAATTTATTATGGACTGGATTATAATTGATGATAATGAAAAACTTTTTATTTCTATTTAATTATTTTATTATATATTAATTTTTTTTTTAATTTTATTTGCACATGTACTTTTGTTAAGCTCCATGCGTGATTTTTTATCACAAGAAGATTATATGTTTATTAAATTATTATTATTATTATTATTATTATTATTATTATTATTATTATTATTATTATTATTATTATTATTATTATTATTATTATTATTATTATTATTATTATTATTATTATTATTATTATTATTATTATTATTATTATTATTATTATTATTATTATTATTATTATTATTATTATTATTATTATTATTATTATTATTATTATTATTATTTGAATTTGCTTTATAGTTATGGTTTTAATCAAGCTATTTTTTCACCTACTCGCATTACTGAATCATGTCAATCTATTTTGGATCATATATTTGTTAGGTTAAACCAGAATCAAAGTTTGTACTAAATATTTTTATTTCGGATCATTTTGCAAATGTATTGAAGTTGCTAAATTGTAGGCAACATGTAAATACTCATTTATAAGTTAATAAGTTGTCACATAATAAACTAAAAATGTTATTATCTGATCAGAATTGGGATTATGTTTTTGCTCTGCATGATGTTGATTCAGCATTTTTAAAATTTCAAGATATTTGTAAATCTTTAATTACAAAATCTATGGTTAGTTTTAAATTGATTAGCAAAAACCGCAAACGCTCAGTCTGGATAACGAATGATTTGATTGGAAAAATTAATCAAAGAAATCATTTAAAATGTTTGGGTGGAGATTTGTTGACTTTGAAGAAATTAAATACTGAGATTAAATCTGATATTCGGAAATTAAAATTTTAATATTATCAAAAATATTTTAATGATAAAAATATTTCTTTAAAATGGAAATTGATAAATTCTCTTGTAAAGAAACCTTTGTCAAATCAATTTAAATTTATAAAACACAATGATAATTTGATTGAAGTAGAAAATAATGAAAAATGTGTTGCTGACTTGTTTAATAATTTTTTTCAGATTTGTCAATAGATAGAAAACCAGTACAAGAATTGTCTTTTGCTGATTCTTGTTTAAATTCTTTTTTGTGTACAGATGTTACTGATTTGGATTTGTCTGGTAAAATTGATCTCTTAAAGAATGTTCATTCATCTGGTCTAGATAGGTTAACACCAAAGATTCTTAAGGAAAATAATTCAGCTTTCATACCTGGTCTTGTTTATTTGTTTAATCTTTCCTTAAATGCTGGTTTGTTTCCTACTTGGTTGAAAGTTGGTTTTATTACACCTGTTTTTAAAAAGGGTGATCCTGCACAACTTGACAATTATAGACCGATATCTATTATATCTGTAATATCCAAATTGTTAGAGATGGTAGTTAAAGAGAAAATCATGTCATTTTTATATAAAAATATTTTATCTGGACATCAATATGGATTTATTTCTGGTAGAAGTACCTTGGACACTTTCTATAGTCATGTAAACAATTTGACAACTTCACTAGATAAAGATTTTAAAACTGTTGCTATTTATTTAGACTTGTCTAAGGCATTTCACTCTGTATCTCACAAAATTTTACTTAAGTGTTTCTATTCATATGGTTTTTGTGGTGGATTTATTTCATGGTTTGCGAGTTACTTAAAGGATAGAAAACAAGCAACAAATATTTCTGGTGTTGTAAGCTCTATTATAACAGTTAACCATGGTGTACCACAAGGTTCAGTTTTGGGTCCCATTTTATTTATAATTTATATAAATGATTTATTTTCTTTACCTTTAGAAGCTAAGATTTATGGTTTTGCAGATGATATTGCTTTATCTTATGCTGCAGTTTCATATGATTTTGTTGAAAAAATAATTAATGATGATTTAATCCTAATTAGTAAATTGTTAGCATTTAATAATTTTTCAATTAATCTAAGTAAAACAAAAGCTATTAATTTTTTCTTAAAGGTCAAATATTCATTCGCTTAAATTACTATTTGTAATAAGTATTTTTGGCATTGTAATAGCACTTGTACTTGTGCTAACATTTCATTTGTTGATAATATTTGTTATCTAGGTGTTTTTATTGACTCCAGACTATCCTGGTCAAACCATATTGACTTTCTTTGTTCTCATTTATGTAAATTAAATTATATGTTTTTCTACTTATCTAAATTTTTTCCTCATTCAGCCTTGATTACTTTATATATTTCTTCTTATCAAAGCTTATTATGTTATAATATATCAGTTT
This sequence comes from Epiperipatus broadwayi, assembly GCA_028023455.1. Lineage (NCBI taxonomy): Eukaryota > Metazoa > Onychophora > Udeonychophora > Euonychophora > Peripatidae > Epiperipatus > Epiperipatus broadwayi. The sequence goes on from JAQFVV010000031.1 coordinate 5,519,126, forward strand.
GGGGGAACTTTTCTACTTTTGCAATGACTACTTTGTCTGTTTTACAAAATTATACAATGCATATCATTTTTGGTAGATCATGTACCACATCTGTTAAAGATATTTATGCCACATTTAATATACTAGATGTTTTCCATTTGTATAAATATAGAGTGATTCTTGATATTTATTGTAGGAAACTTCATTTGGGTACTAAATCTTCTGTTGTAAATACTCGTTTATCTACTAAATATCAGTTAGCTTTACCTAATTTTCTTAAAACATCTAGTAGGAAGCAATTTAGTTATAATGGTCCTAAATTATTTAATATGTTTATAAGAGATTGTTCTGTGGATTTAATGAGCACTAGTTATTTGATTTTTAAAAAGCATTTATGGCCCTGGTTATATTATTCTTAGCATTAGTTTTATTTTTTTATTTTATTTTTGCTTATACTGTATGTTATGTTGTAATTATTTACTACTGTTATTGTATTTCCAAATGTAATATCTGTATAATTTTAATATTTTATGTTATATTTATACTTTTTTATTTTTATTTTATTAGTGTTTTTAGTAAATAATCGTTTAGCTACTAAATATCAGCTAGCTTTACCTAATTTTCTTAAAACATCCAGTAGGAAGCAATTTAGTTATAATGGTTCTAAATTATTTAATATGTATTTATAAGAGATTGTTCTGTGAATTTAATGAACACTAGTTATTCGATTTTTAAAAAGCATTTATGGTTATATTATGCTAAGCATTAGTTTTATTTTATTTTGTTTTATTTTATTTTTTTTATATTGTATGTTATGTTGTAATTATTTACTACTGTGATTGAATTGCCAAATGCAATAACTGTGTGATTTTAATATTTTATGTTATATTTATACTTTTTTTTGTATTTTATTAGTGTTTTTAGTTGTTACATTTAAATTCCTCACACAAGATTTTTTTTGTATGAAATTTATCTCACTGTATTATACATTTATTGTTTGCTTCATAATGAATAAATAAATAAATAAATAAATTATTATTATTATTATTATTATTATTATTATTATTATTATTATTATTATTATTATTTTGTTGTTGTTGTTGTTATTTTTTATTATTATTATTATTATTATTATTATTATTATTATTATTATTATTATTATTATTATTATTATTATTATTATTATTATTATTATTATTATTATTATTATTATTATTATTATTATTATTATTATTATTATTATTATTATTATTATTATTATTATTATTATTATTATTATTATTATTATTATTATTATTATTATTATTATTATTATTATTATTATTATTATTATTATTATTATTATTATTATTATTATTATTATTATTATTATTATTATTATTATTATTATTATTATTATTATTATTATTATTATTATTATTATTATTATTATTATTATTATTATTATTATTATTATTATTATTATTATTATTATTATTATTATTATTATTATTATTATTATTATTATTATTATTATTATTATTATTATTATTATTATTATTATTATTATTATTAGGTAACTTTAAATTATTATATATGAAATATTGTTATATATGGACAATTTTCTTCATAATTAAATATTTTGTAACATTTAAAACATTTTTACTTTTTGTTTTCAATTTAATAGTTGTTTTATTTGTACATATTGTGATTGATTAATATATTGAACTTGTAATTTCATGTGATAGATTAGCATATTGCAAGGTACTTTTTCATAAGATAAAAGTGGTAGTTGTTTATAATGATTGTAAAGAATGTTAAAGTGTTTGCATGATGGCATGTATAAAAGGTAAAACATTTTTCAAATATAGATATTTCATAATGATGTGTTTATAGTTTAAATAACTCTTTACTTTTAATTATAATTATATCCATACTTGTACTAATATCAATTATAAAATAGTTTACTGTAATTGGTGTACAAAAGAGTATGATCATCCTATCATCAATCGTTATTTTTACATCATTAGCTTTTTGGCAAACCAAACTGAAATGACAAAGTCAAATAGTTTATGAAAATATGTATCACTATATTATAATTCAGAGTGTGAAAATTATTTCACTCCAATAAATTTAAAGATTAGATTACTATATTTTTATATAAATTAATATCTTCCATTTATGTGTGCTATATAGAGAAACATTCATGCATATATGCATATACATAGTCTCATTCTATGAATAAGAATTTAAGTAGTATATTGTGGATTTTTTTATGACATTCATATTTGAAAACATCAGTTTAAATTTTAGAAGAATCTTTTGATACATTAACGATTTATAATAATTTTCTTCATCCCTTTTTGTATTGAAGCTTTTCCTAACAACTATTCTTTAATATATCTATAATCTCTTTTATTCAGAATCTAATTTCTTTTTGCTTTCTACATCTTATGGTTATTATCTCTTGCATTAAAGCAGGCACAACTATCCATACAGTAGTTGCACTCAGTGCTAAGCAGAGTAATCAATGGATGCTAGAAGGTTTGTGCATAAGATCCCCATGTCTTGTATTCTTGAAATATAGCCGCAACATAATGATTTTTCTCATATTTAAATTATAGTTAATTACAATATTCATTGCAAATGAAGTTGTATTAAATCTAGAAGATATGTATACTTAAAACTAAAATATACTTTTGAATAGAGTTAAATACTGAAATAACTGAAACTAGAGATATGTATGAACAGGTCATAAGATGAATAAAAGGTTTATGATTCAACAATAATAATGAAATAATCCAAACTCTAATCATGATGTAGATAACGAATGTCAATTACAAGCAAAAATAAAGCAAACATTTAAAAATACAGAAGGTATAGATTAAGTGAATACCATTTGCTAAATGTTTCAATTATCTAAGAAGAAGAGGAATGAAGTATTTTAGAAACTTAGTAAGAAAATCAAAGAAATAACAACATATTATATAAACATGAAAAAACTCTAATTAATTGATAAGAAGATGAAGAAATGCTATAAAGTTAATAAAAGGTTGGAAAAAGTGGATCAGAGAGATGTTAAAGTTTTTGTATCTATAATTGATGAACAAATGAAGGTATGTTATACAACCAACATAAGTAGAATAGAAAACTTCAAAACTGTTGGAATATCATAAACTAATGTCAAATTTATATAAAGAGAGAATCGTATTTTAAATCCGATGAAATGGTGATGGAGTGGACACTTTAGCTAGTGCAACAATTAATATTAAGCAATCAGCAATAGATAACTATGTACATTATAAAGATTTTTAGAGGATCATTTTTATATTACTTTTGGTACATATAAAAATAAGAACTGAACATAAAACATAAAAAATTGAAATATATAAAATTTAAAAGATATGGAACTTGGACTAAATTGTAAGGATGATGTGATAAAATGTTTAATAATTAAGGACTTTCTAGTTTTGCCATTGTTTAGAGGTTAAAACAGGTCATATTTCTAAATGTCAGGTAATCCTGAATTCTCTTGGAATAATAAAAAGTATATTTTGTTATATGCTAATAAGAATGGATTATTGTCATAGGTTAAACATGGTTTTAGTAAAACATCTTCTAGTGATTATGAGAAAATTGTAAGAATCTGCTATAAAATATTTTCTTCAGAAAACTGATGAAGAACAAAGAATGATGACAAAATTCATTTGTTTTACCTTATAAAATAAGACCTGTATATAATGTATAAATTAATTGATGAAATATATCATGTTTGTGGATAATTGTGAGATTTATTTCTGATGATCCTTGTGGAATACAAATATTTTATTGAGTATCTTTCTTAGGAATTTTGGTTATTATTGAAATTAAGATGTTGAAGATTGAAATTATTTTTTATTTACTGGACAATTGTTACTAGATGTCTCACCATGTCTTTTAAACATTTGATTATCTGTGAAAGTTATTAATAATTCAAATTAGTTCCTTTTTACATATTCGAAAGTCATCCATTTTGTATCTTATTACTGAATAGTTGATTTTTAAACATACTCTAAAGCTACTAGACTGTCTAAAACTGGACATAAGCCCAATATTATTTAAACCACTTGCATAACTTCTGGTTCAAAGGTATTTAGTTTTTTCACTGACTCGGAGAGCAAATCTTGTTACCATTAAATGTTGCTAAATTGATCTGAGAGCAAATACCAATAAAGTTGTACTCAATCCTCAAATCATTTTTCCAAAGAAGTGGCTATCATGAGACTGTCAACACAGTTATGAACATTCTTGATAATGATGATAGTGAAAAAAAATGTTATGTCGAATACAAGGCAAAAACATCTATTTTTTCGATAACCTATGAGGCAAGATATATTCTCAGATAATCTTTAAATATTTTATCTATTTAGTTTACCCTATTTATTATTTACATTCTGCAGAAAAACATAAGGATAAAGAAGTTAAATAGGTGCTTATCATCCTACTGAAAATGTTCCAAATCTGTAAATAAAACGAGTGCGTAGTTGTAAATAAATCCACTGATAAAGTTGAGTGGAGAAGCAAAACCTAAAAAAATATTGAGTATGCATATCTGTCAGGTATACATATTTAAATACAAATCAAACTATACACTGCAGAAATACAAATAAATATAAAACAACATTTAATACTGGTGAAATATATATTTCAATGCAAATCAAAATCTTTTAAAGTAATGTAATATCTGAAAGTTCAGGTGCCAATTTATCGTCATTGTCGTAATTATTTGACACATACATATAATAGAACAAATGCCATTATAAAAAAATCTTAAAAAATAAAAACTTTAAATGGAGAATACCCCCTATTATATCCAAAAATATGTTGAATAAAAATAAAAGAACTAAAACTAAAAATAAGCTTCAAAATTTCTAAGTATTACAAAAGTAAACAACATATAACAAATGAATAATTACTTCATCTTTGATTTAAACTGACTTTTTGATGATTTACTGTGTGACAGTTTACACAGCAGTCAATAATACCATACAAACATATTATGTAAGCTAAAACATGCCACAAGAAAGAAAATAAATGATACAAATAAATAAGTAGAACTTTATCAAATAGTTTTTAACTGGATGCTCTTCAGATTGATAAATATTTTTTCTAGAATTATCACAAATTTAATATAATAATAATTCTAAATGCAGATATAAAACAAAGAGACTGAAAATGAAGAAGCAAATAAAATTGCTAAAACTAATTATAAACAACGTTTTTATATCAAGAAACGAAAAATAAGACACAAAGAACTTATGTATTTTTATATAATTAATCCAATACTTCTGTTACTATAAAATATAAATCAAAATACACTGTTGTATAAAATAGAGAAACATTAAAATAATATAAAACACTATTACCATGTGGATAATAAAGCTTTATTCATCCAACCTCTAATGTTCCTAGAACACACAAGTTAGTGGATTTATTTGTTTTTAAGGTGCAATCAGTGGCTATTTTGTATTGAATCATTTTGTAAAAATAATATCGGTTATTTGCAGAATTTGATAAAAGTCAGTATAATAAGCAGAGGTCGTCATCAGTTGTATTAAACATTATAAAAGATATAATAGTACTAATGTAATTGTGAATAATAAACCATGGATATCATTGGCTTTTATTCCTAATACTAAGAAATATATAATAAAAATTTTAAGTCAAGTTTTCAAATGAGCATGGTGGACACCTAATCATGATACATTAATAAATAATTCTATAGTGATAACCAACAAAGAGAATAAAAGCAGAATAGTGTTTTCTATTGAATGCCCATAATGAGATTGTAATGCAATATATATTGGTGAAACTAAGACAAATATTATATATATGTCAACAGATGGCATTCTACCAAAAACACCGTCAAGCGTATGTTTACATAAATGTCAGAGCATGCATTCACTATCTCTAACTTTAATTCCACTTTCAGATCATGATTTCAAGCTATTTGCTATCATCAGTGAAAGACAGGAATTTTAGAAACTAGATCTAAACACAAACTCTGAGCGTTTATGAAACAGTTTGTGTTTAGATCTAATTTCTAAAATTCCTGTCTTTCACTGATGATAGCAAATAGCTTGAAATCATGATCGAAAGTGGAATTAAAGTTAGAGATAGTGAATGCATGCTCTGCCATTTATGTAAACATAGCTTGATGGTGTTTTTGGTAGAATGCCATCTGTTGACATAAATACAAGCATTAGCAAGTTTTTAACTTGTTTTTTGTTTTTCATAAATGTACCTTTGAGGTCTTTCTAGCAATGATATATATTGCAGAGGCTTCTACTATGTGGTGATGCTGAACTGAGGTCAGACCCATATAGCTATCTGGCTTGCTATGCTGAGTTTGAAGGCATTACGTGTCTAAAAGATTAACGCTTGCAAGCTGAATAGAAACTGTTTCATAACGCTCAGAGTTTGTGTTTAGATCTAGTTTCTAAAATTCTGTCTTTCACTGATGATAGCAAATAGCTTGACATCTTGATCTGAAAGTGGAACTAAAGTTAGAGATAGTGAATGATGTCTGATGTTTATGTAAACATTCAGCTTGATGGTGTTTTTGGTAGAATGCCATCTGTTGACATAAATACAAGCATTAGCAAGTTTTAACTTGTTCTTGTTTTTCATAATGGTACATTTGAGGTCTTTCTAGCAATGATATATATTTCAGAGTCTTCTACTATGTGGTGATGCTGAACTGAGCTCAGAACCATGTAGCTATCTAGTTTGCTATGTGAGTTTGAAGACACTGTTTCATAAACACTCAGAGTTTGTGTTTAGATCTAGTTTCTAAAATTCTGTCTTTCACTGATGATAGAAAATAGCTTGAAATCATGATGAAAGTGGAATTATAGTTAGAGATAGTGAATGCATGCTCTGACGTTTATGTAAAATATGTTGATGGTGTTTTTGGTAGAATGCCATCTGTTGACATAAATACAAGCTTAGAAGATTTTAACTTGTTTTTTCTTTTACATAAATGTACCTTTGAGGTTTTTCTATCTATGATATATATTGCAGAGGCTTCTACTATGTGGTGAAGCTGAACTGAGATCAGACCCATGTAGCTATCTGGCTTGCTATGCTGAGTTTGAAGACATTATGTGTCTAATAGATTCACCTGCAAGCTGAATAGAAACTGTTTCATAAACGTCAGAGTTTGTGTTTAGATCTAGTTCTAAAATTCCTGTCTTTCACTGATGATAGCAAATAGCTTGAAATCATGATCTGAAAGTGGAATTAAAGTTAGAGATAGTGAATGCATGCTCTGACGTTTATGTAAACATACGCTGATGGTGCTTTTGGTAAAATGCCATCTGTTGACATAAATACAACCATTAGCAAGTTTTAACTTGTTTTTTTTCATATATATAAGAAAGCAGTGATAGAGAATGATACAGTATATTCAGCTTTTTATATTCACCCATGTTGTCCATAAGAGTTTAACGTATTTATGTATGAAACACATGCTTAAAAAATGTAAGATCAAGGAATCATGTAGTATTAAAAATTATTCTAGCATTATTAATGTAATGATAACCAGTTTTCCAATTAAGTGTTCCTACATATAATGAAATATTCATGTTTCTCACATAGTAGAATATAATAATTTTATACAGTCTTAATATAGCAATCTACCAAGTTGAAAATGCTTTGGCAAAGGTGATTTACATCCGTTTATACTATTTTAATATTTCTGTTTTATACAACAGTCATATTGCTATATTGTGATTTACATTACCACATAATGATATTATCAAATGCATATTATTTTGAAATATAAAAAAAACAATGTTTCAGATCGTGAAAAAATACTGAAATAGGTATCAGCTGAAAGGGAAATAGTAAAACAACAGATAAATGCCAAATGAATAAAGTAATGTACAATGGATGTTCTCAAAAGAAGAAAATACAAATTGAAATGATGAATTAGAAAAAAATCTTTAAAAAATACATATACCTTGTTGAGATTATTAATATGGATGAAAACATATTGGATAAAATCAATCACAATTAATTTTTGGATAAAATATTTTTATAGAAATAACTTAATATTAAAAAGAAAATATGCCTACATGTTTGAAAATAAAGCTTTTCATATAAATATATTGCACCAGTCTTTACTTATGATTCTGAGATATAGACTCCTAACAGAAGTTATATTATAGAAATTTCAGACACTTAATAAAATATGGATAATTGATGTTGAAGGTAACAAGAAGCAATTAAAAACGAAACACATAGGCAAGAGAACAAATAAGTGTTACTGACAATCTTGAAAGAATTAAAAAAACTGAAGGGCATCTGGGTGGAAACGTTTTTAAAAAATATGTCCTGGAGTCTTTCGATGTTCTAGAAAGATTGATCTATACTCTGGTTTGTCTGAGGCTCTTTTGTATAGATATTGATATTGTGAAAGGTGTGTAAATAAAAAATGATTGAGTTTTACTATAATAGTTTGATTGACATCTGGTTTGGAGACATTTAATTTTATAAACAGTGCTAGGGTTAGTGGTAAAAGGGTTTAGTTTTAAGCTTAAATATTCATCATATTGCTTTTAAATGCTATTATTATTCTCCACATTTTTATTTGGTATAATTTTATATATTACACTACGTAGTACATTGTCGATAGTTCTCAGAATATTTTTAGTTAACTAACCTATATTTTAAATGAGATATGTGTGCCCTTTTTTATAAAGTTATTTATTTTAAATGTATATGCAACTGCAAAATAAAGTAGATATTAATGCATATTTCTATTACTTATGTTACACCATAACTTTACTAAGCTAAATTTAGCACAACTTTATTACTTTTACAAATCAGTTAATTGTCATATATATTTCAGAAATACTACAATTAATCTTCCATTGTTTATAAGAACATTTTTATCTTGCCAGTGCATCTTAAAGACATAGTCCTTTGACTCTCTCTTATGTTGTCAGTGTATTTTGACAATGATTGTGGCTTAGGCTCTTTCTTATATTATTATGATATCTATTTCAATGAATTATATTGCTCATTATCAGACGCAACCATATAATGCTTTATTTACGACAAATCTGAGTTCTTATTACTTTTATTTGATTGTTCATTCTTATCATTCATATAACTAGAGATTAAGTCCTAGTTCATCTATTAACTTCAGACATAGATGAATTTCCATTTGAGTTCAGGCCATCATTTTACTTTGCTTTTACCTTATTATCCCAAATGTGGATATTGTTTGTAATGTATTTGTGTATAATTCCATGTGCAGTGTATTTGGCATGATAAAATCTGGTAGTTGTTGTTTTTCATAGGTATTGAAAAACTTCATCCTTACTTCTTGTTTTAATCTTAATGTATTTGAGGGTATGTTTTTTTTGTTTGATATGTACATCCTATAGCTGCACTTTACCAGAATCTCAATATGTAAATCCAATATATGTTTAATCTTAAAATTTTAAAATTTGTATATGACTCTAATAAACTATATATATCTTCTTCAATGACCATTTTACTACTAAATTGGTAAGTTTATGGCTTACAACAAATATTTAAATATGTTCATAAAGGACATTATAATAGTGAGACTGTTCTGTAGAAATGTGAGAACTTGGTCAAATATCAGAATTATATAAATTTTATTAACCATACTTTAATTTATTAATTTATATTGTTTTATTCATATTTATGGTAAAATAGTAAATAAAAAAATTCTGACATCCTAAAGTTCTGCTTAATATTTCTGGTTAAGACTTCAGTAGATGATTTTGTAAGACAGCAGTTGTTATTTGATATATGCCCTAATGTCAAAAATAAATGTTATTTTATTGTTAATTCATTTTCTTAGTTTTCAATTATTACACAAACACCTTCAAAAATCTGAAAAAGCTGGAATGGTAAAACAGTGGCCATAGGAATTGAACGTATGCAGCTTCATAGTAAAAATAATGGTATGTCATTGCACACAACGTTTTCTATATATTACCAAAAGTGCCACTCTCTGATCCACATCCTACAAAAGAGATTTCCCCAGATTGTAGCAGAACCACCAGTCATTCCATCAGACAGACCTCCAAACTTCAAAGATAAGCTGGCTAAATCAGATACTTGACTACCTTTTCGTTCACAATGGCCACTCTACCCTAGTATTCAGACAAAAAATCTTCCTTTGGGATGCTCATAGCCTGCTATTTCCCACACAAAACTCTACCATTCCTTACCTCGATGGTAACAATCAGGTGGTCACCAGGATATTCAAGCATCTCAAGCTGGAGCCAAGGTTCCTGGACTTTCTAGTGAAAATCAACCTGAATTCACTCCAGACAAACTGGTTCCTGCACTACAGGCGATTCCTCAAGAATATAGATCCTATATGTCACAACTGCCATAGAACCTGTGAAACCTTTGATCATATGATAAATGATTGCCCAGCATACAACAAAATCAGAACTTCATTACTTACACTGCCACATTTCCCTGAAGAAAATCTTAAATATTAAATGCTGCTTCCTGTCCAGGGATTATGTCACCACAAGACTCTCAACCTTTTTCACTTATGCCATCTGGATGGCCAGATGCCACAACAAGTTTACCTTTCTTCATACCAAGCCTGAAGACACATTCCTTTCTAAGCTAAAGGAATTTTGCTATAAGGACAGAATAATCTCATCCAGATTTTTATTTGACAACACGTAGAGCCTGATTAAGCTGGATTAACAACACCAGTAACCACATCAGAACATTTGGTTGCCTGACTAACATGGATAACTATTATTTTTGATTTACAATTGTATCATTATTACATATGGTTTTTCAATAAAATTATTTATAAATAAATAAAAATCTGAAAAAGTTTATCATCAATTGTCTTTAATTTTACTTACCAATAGTACATGGATATTGAAATTTTGACGCAAGGAACGTAATTGAAATTGCATCTTAAGATGTTAGGAAACATCTAAGAAAGTGATGATTCTACTTAATAGAGTAATTACAATTATTACTCATGATTCAAGATCACTTGAAAAGATTTTACTTAATGGTGAAAATTCACAGTATTTATTTTGAAATTATTAATTCTATTTAGAAGATTACTTTATAAATTTGATAAGTGTAACACAGGCTTATTTATAGCTGTGTCTATATATATATAGTATATATATATATATATATATATATATATATATATATATATATATATATATATATATATATATATATATATATATATATATATATATATATATGTAATATTAGGGTATGAGCACACACTTTCACACGACCCACCACTCTCCACTCCATCTAATAACACTGATACACTTAAACATATATATGTTCAAAAGATAAATAATCAGCAATATACATATTTCATGCTAAACCAGCAATCATCAGTTGGTTCAGATTATCATCTCTACACATATATACTATAAGTGCTCAGATATATATTAAGATAGACAATCCTCATACTTTAATGGACAGGTTTCAATCTACTCCACACTCCAACTCTTCAACCATCCATCCAATTGAAAATCTGATGATGGAATGCTCAAAGGCCACCCTGAGGCCGAGATTCTTGTCACATCCATGTTGATCTAAGGTCAATCTGAACCCCACATGTACAGTACATAATCCATTAAATACATATGCAAGGATGGGCAGACATCTCTATAATGTAGATTGAAGCCTGTCCATTAAAGTATGAGGACTGTCTATCTTAATATATATCTGAGCACTTATAGTATATATGTGTAGAGATGATAATCTGGACCAACTGATGATTGCTGGTTTAGCATGAAATACGTATATTGGTGATTATTTATCTTTTCAACATATATGTGTTTAAGTGTATCAGTGTTATTAGATGGAGTGGCGAGTGGTGGGTCGTGTGAAAGTCTGTGCTCATACCCTAATATTGATAAATTTGAATAATTGAATTGCTTTGTTCAAATTTTAGAATATATTTTAAGAGTACGTTATTGTGTGATATTTATCTCAATGCTTTCCTAGAAGATCATTTTATTTAAAGTTAAGAGGTTATCATGTCTGTTTTAAATTTTAAAACTAGTATTAGACAGGATATGAGCACAGACTTTCACATGACTCACCACTCTCCACACTATCTCATAACACTGATACACCTGAACACACATATGTCAAAAAGATAAATAATCACCAATATATATATTTCATGCTAAACCAGCAATCATCAGTTGGTCCAGATTACCATCTCTACACATATATGCTACAAGTGCTCAGATATATATTAAGGTAGTAAATCCTCCTACTTTAATGGACAGGTTTTAATGTACTCCACACTCCAACTCTTCAACCGTCCATCCAATTGAAAATCTGATGATGGAATGCTCAAAGGCCACACTTAGGCTGAGATTGTTGTCACACCCATGTTGACCTAAAGGTCAATCTAACCCCTCATGTACAGGACATAATCCATTAAATACTTATATTATTATTGCTGTAAGTAGGGATGCACTATTTGAGATATTACTGTTTTGTTACTAGGATCTCATTCTTTGTTATTAATCCTCAAGAATTAAAAAAAATAAAATTTTGAAATTAAATAATAGTAATATTAAACTTTAGATACTAATTTATTTTTACATACAAGATTATTGAATAAATTATTTGACTTGAGAGTAAATTAATTTAAAAAAGAAATTAAGGTAGCAAAGATGTTAAAAATACCTGCTTCTATTTTATAAAGTAATGCAATAATAAATCTCATCATAAAAATGAGGTAATTACTATGATTAGAAAAGATTTTGTGGTAAAGATGTGATGGATGTGGAGAATTTTAAAATAACCTAACTGTTTAATGATGTATGCTTTCAATATGAAAGGTCATTATATTTCCTAAGAGTGAATACAAGAAATATCTTCCTTTTAATATTGCTTATATGTTGCCTTTATCTTACAAAAAATTATTATTAACACTTATTCTTGCTCTTGGTATTGTAGTATATGGAATTTATTACCCTTCTGATATTAGCATATAATGTTATCATTTAATCAATATTATTATTTTGAAAATATTATTATTTTGATGGCTTTCATGAATATGGTTAAGTGGTTGTATATTTTAATGTGCAACATGTTTGAGGATTCCAGTTGATTGTTTTGGTTACACATTGGTTGTGCATATTATCATTGTATTTCATATCTACCTTTTTAGCTTACAATTTAGAACCCCATATTGGCTGACAAAATGGTAACCTAAAATAATGAGGATGTAAAATATACTATGATAATATGCAAAACTAACTTGTAAGCAAAATCAACCATCCAGAAGTTTCAAACTGATTGCACACCAAACAACTGGGCAATGACAAGTACAGCTGTCTAAAGGAGCGTTCAACAAATGACAGTAAAAATCTTATGAACACCATGAAAATAATAATAATAAAACTTGCAAAATAATAATATGGCTAATACTAACATTTTAGGTTAATCTCAGAATGGTTTTGAATAATGCTAAATGCTTTAACACCAAGAGCACTAAGGGTACATACAATATATGAGCACATTTAAGAGGAGGCTACTTTAAAATTCGACATTTACAACACATAATCTAAACACAACACCTATTTTAATTATAATAAACATTTTATTATTATCAGATTCATTCACAAATTATTCTTTTAAAATAAGAATAGTACTCATATTTTGCCACAATAATTATTTTTTTGAAAATATTTTTGTCCTTACGTAAAGTAATATTTTTGAATAATCTTTTATGTAAAATGTATATCTTAGGTTCATATATTTAATGATTTACTAATGACACATTTTATTTTTATTTTTTTAATTCTTGAGGATTATTAAACAAAGAATAAAATTGTAATGAACAAAGAAATGGTGTATATTTTTACCCTAAAGACAATGTCTCCCTACATTTACAATAATTAAAATATTTTTATAGAAATCTCACTATTATTGTGTCCCCATTAAAAACAATTAATATATTTTATAAACTATAAACTTATCAATCTATTAGTGAAATCTCTGCTGAAAAAGATGTATATTTTTTTATTAAAGCCATATAAATAATTTTAAAATTTAAAGATTAAATATTTATCATATCTACATCTCGAAGAGTTGGCAAAACACAGCTACAGTTCTTATACATCAAACAAACTGCCTACAAACAGATATACTAAGACTGCAACTAGTTGTAAGGGTGGATTTCCTTAATACCTATGAAAAATATATCAATTGCCAGAATAATGTCATGGTAATACACTACACATGGCTTTATACAAAAATGCACTACAAACTAGATTCACATTTAAGACAATAAGATAAATGCAAAGCAAAGTGATGGAATTAACTCAAAGGGTAATAAACCTTATCAAAGAATAATAGATGAACTAGAACCTGATCTCTTGGCATATATATATATATATATATATATATGCCAAGAGATATATTCCTCTGATAGTTCATTCTCATATATATATATATATATATATATATATATATATATATATATGAGAATGAACTATCAGAGGAATATAATAATAAATGGGATTTGCCTTAATTAAATAATTTTATACTTAAACATATGATAAATACAATATAATTCATGAGGAAAGATATCACAATGAATGTAAGAGAGAACAAAATTATAATCTCCATCAAAATACACTAGCAAGATAAATATCAATGAGAGAGACTAACACCTCAATGTTATCACAATATAAGAAAGAGCTACTGCCACAATCTATTAAATAAATAACAACAAAAAACAGGCAAAACTCACTATATATATTGCAACACACAGCAAGCTAGAGTAATCAATATATATATATATATATGATAAACAAAAATGCAAGTTAAAAAACTTGCTAACGCTTGTATTTATGTCCACAGATGGCGTTCTACCAAAAACGCCCATCAAGCTCATGTTTTGTTTACATAAACGTCAGAGTAGTTAGTATTCACTATCTCTAACTATAATTCCACTTTCAGATCATGATTTCAAGCTATTTGCTATCGTCAGTGAAAGACAGGAATAAAGAAACTAGATCTAAATACAAACTCTGAGCGTTTATGAAACAATTTCTATTCAGCTTGCAAGCGTGAATTTTTTAGACACGTAATGTCTTCAAACTCAGCATAGCAAACCAGATAGCTATATGGGTCTGATCTCAGTTCAGCATCACCACATAGAAATTGTTTCATAAACGCTCAGAGTTTGTATTTAGATCTAGTTTCTTTATTCCTGTCTTTCACTGACGATAGCAAATAGCTTGAAATCATGATCTGAAAGTGGAATTATAGTTAGAGATAGTGAATACTAACTACTCTGACGTTTATGTAAACAAAACATACGCTTGATGGGCGTTTTTTGTAGAACGCCATCTGTGGACATAAATACAAGCGTTAGCAAGTTTTTTAACTTGCATTTTTGTTTATCATAAATGTACCTTTGAGGTCTTTCTTGCAATGATATAGATTGCAGAGGCTTCTACTATGTGGTGATGCTGAACTGAGATCAGACCCATATAGCTATCTGGTTTGCTATGCTGAGTTTGAAGACATTACGTGTCTAAAAAATTCACGCTTGAAGCTGAATAGAAATTGTTTCATAAACGCTCAGAGTTTGTATTTAGATCTAGTTTCTTTATTCCTGTCTTTCACTGACGATAGCAAATAGCTTGAAATCATGATCTGAAAGTGGAATTATAGTTAGAGATAGTGAATACTAACTACTCTGATGTTTATGTAAACAAAACATACGCTTGATGGGCGTTTTTGGTAGAACGCCATCTGTGGACATAAATACAAGCGTTAGCAAGTTTTTTAACTTGCATTTTTGTTTATCATAAATGTACCTTTGAGGTCTTTCTTGCAATGATATAGATTGCAGAGGCTTCTACTATGTGGTGATGCTGAACTGAGATCAGACCCAATAGCTATCTGGTTTGCTATGCTGAGTTTGAAGACATTACGTGTCTAAAAATTCAGCTTGCAAGCTGAATAGAAATTGTTTCATAAACGCTCAGAGTTTGTATTTAGATCTAGTTTCTTTATTTCTGTCTTTCACTGACGATAGAAATAGCTTGAAATCATGATCTGAAAGTGGAATTATAGTTAGAGATAGTGAATACTAACTACTCTGACGTTTATGAAGCATACGCTTGATGGGCGTTTTGGTAGAAGCCATCTGTGGACTATATATATATATATATATATATATATATATATATATATATATATATATATATATATATATATATATATATATATATATATATATATAAACATTACAAGCATAAAGCTAAACTAGTCAATATAAATCAAAACTACCCCAACTCCAAAATTAAACCAGACCAGCATAAACACAACCTAAGGTTTCACTGCTAGAAGCAGACTTCTCAAGTGTAAAGAACTACAAAAACTACACAATATATATAATAGTAAAAACTACCAACAAATCCATTCACTTCCCATCCACCCTTAATATTAAAAGAACTCTTAAATAAGTTAATTGTTCAGAATAATAAATTTTCAATAATAAAGACTCTTTAATTCTACTTTTGATTTCATTTCTCTCAAAGAAGACAACCTTAGCTTCATCAAAATCAATAGTGTAGCCGGTATCTTTTTCATGGACATACAAAGCAGAACTAAGATATCGATTTTTAACTCTACTTTTATGAACCTTTATTCTTTCATTTAAACTCAAACCACTCTAACCTATGCAAACCTTCTTACAAAATAAACAAGGAATAAAATATACTACACCAGAATAGTCTTTCTATCAAAAACTTCTTTTGTATTATTTAATAAATTATTCAATGTAACACCACTTTTCCAAGCAATTTTCTTATTTTCAAACAATTTACTATTTCTACACACAATTTTATAAGAAGACAATTTAAATGGCAAAGAAATGAAATCATATTTTTTTTAACCTTTACATCCTTATAAATATTACTATTAAATAAAATACTTTTAACAAACTTATCAGAGTATCCAACACTAAAGTAATCTTTAGAAAATTGATATTTCTGAAACAAAGCTAACCCACTAGAATTATTTAATTTAATATTCCTATGACAATAATTCCTTAAAGCAGCTACTTTATGAAATACAGACTGATAGCTATCAGGTTTAATTATAGATCTTAATTCTTTACTTTTAACTAAATGACTGTACAATAAACAATTCGTTTTAACATTTCTAATCACCAAAAGATCTATAAATGTTTACTTACCAAAATTTAACCCCCCTCCTTCTAATGCAAATTTTATAGAAGGATAAAAACAATTAAACTCATTTGCAAATTCCTTCAATTTATCATTCTCAACTACAAATAAACAATCATCAACATATCTGACAAATAATTTTACATATAAACAATTATTTTTAATAATAATTTCCTCTTCCATAAAACTAATATAAACTGAACATACTAAAGGAAAAATAATATAACCTATTATCCACCCTTCCTTAATCTTATAAAAAATACTTTTATAAGTAAAATACATAGAATCTTCCAATAACAAAAGCAAATCTTTATTTACCTTAATTTTAATTTTTGATAAAGAACTTTTCTTAATCAATACAGACAAAAGAACAACAACACTGCTTAACCTATTAACAGACTGATACATATTTTCAATATCTAAACTTCCAAATACCCAATTACTTTCCATTTGAAAATTATTAATCTTATCACAAGCTCCAAAAGAGGTTTTATACATTTATTTATCTATATAAAAGGAATAGATATTATTTAGAAAGGAGGCAAGATTTTAATTATTCAATTTTGAATTTTTTATGAGACAATTTAGACAGAATAGGTCAAATTTCTATTGTAAAAAATATGAAAAAAAAATTAAAGTGGTTGTTTGGGAAAGTTAATAAAATTTATTAGTAATGATAAAGGGTATGAGAATAATGTTTCTGAGTATAGAGTTGTTAATATTTCTGATTTGAAGTTAAATGATAGAGAATTAGATATTCTTGGTAAACGTCCTAATTTTGTTACATTTTATTCAAAAAATATAGTTTTTGATACAATTCTGTCTATTGAATCTAGTAATTTGAGTGATGAGCAGAAAGTTGGTATTCAATCGATTTTGAATAAAAGTTTAAAAAGGAAAGAAGAATTTCTTATTAATCCTGCTGAGATTAAACATCTTAAGAATAGGTTAATTGCTAATGATGTAATCATTTCTCGTGGAGACAAAGCTGGTACATTTGTTAATATGAAAGGAGATGAATTCAAAGAGAAAGTGGATAGAGAATTAAATAATGGTAAATATATGTTGTTAGATAAAGATCCAAGTAATTTGATTAAAAGAAAATTGATAGATATTATGAAGAAAATGGTTAATTCAAAAAATTTTTAATAGAGTAGATTATTTAAAATGTTATCCTATTGATTTTACATCAGCTAAGATGTTTGTGAATATTAAAACTCATAAAGATGGTTTTCCTTTAAGATTTATTTTTGATTTTACAGGTAGTGTTGTAGAGGGTATTTCTAGATTATTGAATAATTTTTTAAAACAATTTGTTGATTTTGGTCAGTACACAGTTTCTTCTTCTTTTGATGCTTTTGATAAGATTAATAATTTTAAAATGGAAAGTAATTGGGTATTTGGAAGTTTAGATATTGAAAATATGTATCAGTCTGTTAATAGGTTGAGCAGTATTGATCTTCTTTTGTCTGTGTTGATTAAGAAAAGTTCTTTATCAAAAAATAAAATTAAGGTAATTAAAGATTTGCTTTTGTTATTGGAAGATTCTATGTATTTTACTTATAAAGGTAATTTTTATAAGATTAAGGAAGGGTGGATAATAGGTTATATTATTTCTCCTTTAGTATGTTCAGTTTATATTAGTTTTATGGAAGAGAAAATTATTATTAAAAAGAATTGTTTATATGTAAAGTTATTTGTCAGAGATGTTGATGATTGTTTATTTGTAGTTGAGAATAAATTGAAGGAATTTGTAAATGTTTTAATTGTTTTGATCTTTCTATAAAATTTGTGTTAGAAGGAGGGGAGTTAGATATTGGTAAGTTAAAATTTTTAGATCTTTTGGTGATTAGAAATGTAGTAACTAATTGTTTATTGTGCAGTCATTTAGTTAAAAGTAAAGAATTAAGATATATAATTAAACCTGATAACTATCATTCTGTATCTCATAAAGTAGCTGCTTTAAGGAATTATTGTCATAGGAATATTAAATTAAATAATTCTATTGGGGTAGCATTGTTTCAGAAATATTAATTTATAAAGAGTACTTGAATGTTGGATACTCTGATAAATTTGTTAAAAGTATTTTATTTAATAGTAATATTTGTAAGAATGTAAAGGTTAAAGAAAAATATGATTTTATTTCTTTGCCATTTAAATTGTGTTCTTATAAAATTGTGTGTAGAAATAGCAAATTGTTTGGAAATAAAAAAATTGCTTGGAAAAGGGGTGTTACATTGAATAATTTATTAAATAATACAAAAGAAGTTTTTGATAGAAAGACTATTCCTGGTGTAGTATATTTTATTCTTTGTTTATTTTCTAAGAAGGTATACAGAAGTCAGAGTGGTTTGAGTTTAAATGAAAGAATAAAGGTTCATAAAAGTAGAGTTAAAAAATAGATATCTTAGTTCTGCTTTGTATGTCCATGAAAATGATACAGGCCACACTATTGATTTTGATGAAGCTAAGGTTGTCTTCTTTGAGAGAAATGAAATCAAAAGTAGAATTAAAGAGTCTTTATTATTGACAATTTGTTATTCTGAAGCAATTAACTTATTTAAGAGTTCTTTTAATATTAAGGGTGGATGGGAAGTGAATGGATTTGTGGGTAGTTTTTAATATATATATATATATATATATATATATATATATATATATATATATATATATATATATATATATATATATATATATATATATATATATATATATATATATATATATATTGTGTAGTTTTTGTAGTTCTTTACACTTGAGAAGTCTGCTTGTAGCAGTGAAACCTTAGGTTGCATTTTAAAATTATTTTTATGCTGGTCTGGTTTAATTTTGGATTTGGGGTAGTTTTGATGATATATATATATATTGTACCGGATCGAACCGCTGAAACCACTTACTTACACGTATATAAGTTTTGGCCGGTTTCAAACTCCTTCATAATACATTTATAATCTTATTAAGGTTACGTGAATGAACCAGCACGTTTGAGAAAAATGGGAAATCTTATTGATAGTTTTAACTATCAACAATGGTTCATCTCAGCTGCTAGATTCAAACCCCCTACTATCCAAATCCTTTATTTGTTTCAGAGTAAACTCCGGGACACCAGCTAGTCTGAAGACTAATGTATTTGGGCAGTAGACTCATAATCCAGTGCTCGAAACAATTCCCTTAACTAGCCAAGTCTAATTTTAATCAGTAATAAAATATAAAAAAAGAATTAATAAAAAGAATTGACCGACAAATAAAGTTTAATTTTAAAGACAATTTATTAACTAACATTTACTAATTTTAAACATTTTTATAAATCTAAATAAGACACACATTTTAAATTAACATTTCTAAACTTGTTTAAATATTCTTGTAGATTTTAATAGTAGAACACTGGTATTTATATAATTTAACTAATAACACTGATATAATGATCAAGCACATATTAACTCATAATAATAAAGCATTAATAGCATTTGAAACTTAAACACAATAGTTCATTTTATGTATGATAAGAGTTCATATAATTTGAATCTTGAATATTTACGAATTACAGCGGTGGCTACTACGTATAAATGATAATAAATAAATGTTTACCTAGGATATTTGGAATGGGGATATTGCTTGTTGTTGACTGCTTCTGCTGCTTCTGATGGATTATATCTAACCGGTTAGATTTGGATGTTTCTTGAAGAGATTTTATGCGAAATCATTTGCTTTATTCTTGAAGACAGTTGAACATTTGATGGAGGATTTCGGAGTTGTTATGCAGACATTATTTCTCAGGCAGGTTTTGATGATCTTGTTGGACTAAAAAGACTGGAGCATGAGTGTATATTTCCAAAAGCTGCTCAACAATGCATGTTTGTTTCTGGCTTCATAATAGAGATGCACTGTTATCTCAAACGAGACTGTCACTGCAAACTAGACAAAAAACCTCTCTCAATTGATTGTCCGATAAAATACTCCGTATTTATACTGACAAAGTAATTTTCTTTTGATATCCTCCAGAAAATATATGTTGTCGAAATTCTTTAGCAATTAATCCTAAGACAACGTGTGTTTTGATTGATTGTTTAATTAGTAATAGCTATTTCAAAATGTGTTGTTTTCATATCTTTAATTAGTAGCGCACTGCTGTGTTTTTTTTTTTTTTTTAAATACATTTTTCATTTATTTATAATATTTAATACTGATACATTTTTTTTTTTACATTCGCATGCACATATATCATTTTACTCTACACATCAAAACTAGTTTTAAGATTATTTTTCTTCTTTAATTTAAATGAAGAGATTTATATATTTTTTTAAAGCTTTTAAATTGTATTTCACTAATAATAATAAACTCTTTACTTCCTTTTTATAAAACCTTCATTTTAACTTTAAGAAAACTCCCTTCCCACTTTAAATCAATGATTTTTCAACTTTTATTTCAAACTCTTTTGTGAAAGATTTTTTTTTGTTTTAATAATTTTTTTACGACAAAATTATTTTATATACATGTGCCAATTTGGCCTTGGCACATTACACCCCCCTCTGTTTTAGAGTAAAATGCATCATTTTTGACCATTTTATCTCTTGCAATTTTAATTCTTGACTCTAAAGATTTATTAATTTATTATTTTAGATAATTCCTACACATATGTATACGTGCAGCATAATTCTACACCTACTAATATTCTAGATATCGAGTTATTACTGGACTTGCTTACAGGGAATCTATAATAAATAAATCCCTTTTTGCATGCATCATAATGTGCAGCAGTACCAAGAAAATAACCTAAAAGGATATTTGGATAAATACATTTAAGATACTCATCATAAGGTATCATATTTACCGAATATTATCAGTGTATATGCGCGCATATACACATGTATACTTACACACTCTTAATACACCTTAGAATGACTTTATATTTTTATTACTAATCTTACAACGTTATTTTAAAATTCATATGAACATTATTCTAACATTTGTATTAATCTAATTTCACAATATTATTCTAAACTACCATGGACATCAGTTTTCATATTTATTTATATTAATCTAATCTCGGATATTATTTTCAACCCTTACTCAACTTTTTTATATATGTGCAAGTATTCAGAAAAACTATTTTACTTTATTACGATTCATTATTTATTCAACTTTTATTTACTTCCTTTTATTACCGTGTGTGTATTCCAAAAAAAAAAAATCTATTAGTTTATCACGAGTCACTTTTTATTATTATTTACTACAGATATATTTACGCTTATTTATTTAACTTGATTTTATCAATTTTATTTTAATTATTTGACCTACTTCAAATTCTTATTTTTCTAGAGTGCATTTTTAGTTTTTATTTTCATCATTAGATAATAAATGTAATATTAAGAGAAGCTGGCAGCAAAGTATGAGGCAATTCAACACACAGATCGATTTTGTGCTGATTTAAACCAACTTTTAATTTCTTGTGGAAATCGTGACTACAGCATAGGCATTTTTGTGCACAATGGATCATGAACAGGGACTTTAAGATTGTGAATGGCAGGACTATCTCTACTGCACATTCGACTTACTAAAATATTTATTTTATTTGGTTACTGGGAATTTTTCCTCCAGATTTATTAACTTTTATATGCCAGGACTTTTCTACTGGCGCATCATCATCAGTATTATTTATTTTTCGCACTACCCATCTGTAGAACAAAGTCACCACAAGAAGAGGCTTAATCCAACAAAAGTCAGGCCTGGAATTTATCTCCTTGCCCAAATACTCACACACACCTCAATCCTAATTTAATACACTTTTTTTTTAAATTTTATTTGATAATGTTTTATTTCCATTAATACGTTCATTATACACTTATTTATTTCATTTTTATTTTTAAAGCATTATTTTTACTCTCTTTTTTTTTTTTTTTAAAAAAAAAAAACATTTTCATTTTGCTTGTCTATTTTGATTTACACATTTATTTTGTTTGCGTCACGCTCCGCTATGTTCTAGACTTATGAGCTGGGATATCAATATAATTGATAAGACATAATCGAGGATTTTTGACATAATCATTTTGCTTGTCTAATTTGATTTTACATATTTATTTTGTTTGTGTCATGCTTCGCTATGTTTTAGACTTACGAGCTGGGATTGAACATAATCGATAAGACATAATCGAGAGTTTTTTGACATAAATTGTTTTATCGTTGCTTTGACATCTTAAAAACCTCTAAGATTGTTATTTTATTTTTACTAAGACTAACTTTAATCATTTTTAATTATTCAAACTAACTTGATACTCATTTTTTATTCATTCTATTAACCTTTGTTAAACATTTTCCATTATTCCGAGTCCATGGTCGTTATTAACTAGGTCAAGCCGGCAAATCCATCAGATTACATATTTTTAATTTTTGTCTGGCAGTTCTTTATTATTCAGCCCTCCAAATAACTTTAGTGACCTAGCGTTAAACGTTCCTTTTACTATATTACCTTTGGCTATCACAAAGGCATTGAAGTCCGTTTGATGGACTATACTATATGGGCTTTTGTAAATCATCTGAATTTTTTTATCAATATATTTCTGAGGATGACTCATGGAGTTATTTGTAATGTGCATGTTCACACTCAGCTGGTCTGGCTATTTTTATTTCAGTTTGTGGGATATTTTGACTACGATTTATTTGATTTACTTTTACAGTTAAATTTAGAACTTCAACTTTTATTTTTTCAATTATTTTTCTATCTTATTTTTTTCTATTGCTTGGTAAGCAGTCTCTATTTTATTCTCTACTTGTGTTTTAATTTCTTCTATTTCTTCCCTAATTTCTTCTTTTATTTTATTCTGGCCCATTTCGATCAGGTCCTTTAACTTTTCAAGCATTTCAGCTTGCCCTTCCAATTTACTCTTCATTTCATTATTTTGGTTTTTAAGCTCTTCAGCTATTTTTTTATATTCTTCTGCTGTTTTTTTTTGTTTTTTGAACATGCAAGTTAATAAAGCTATGATTTCCCTTTTTTCCTTGTCAGGAATATTTTCTATATTTTTACCTTGAGCCTCCATTTTGGCTTTATTTCTTATCATTTATAATTTTAAAACTTTTTATCATTCTTTTTGATACTGTATTCTATTTTAATCAGTTTACTAATTTCTATTTTATTTATTTCTTTCTTAACTGGAAATACATGCTGAGTCCACCCCTCCTTTGTCCATTTTTCTCTACCCCATCTTAATGCTTTAACTCCACCCAAACACTCAACTCTCTCTGATTTAACATAATGATTTATTTCAACCAACATAAATAGCATAATTCTCTCTTCATTTAAAGAAAACAAGGTTTTTGGTCAATTTTTTTTTTTTAAATTAAAACGCTTTAACATACATAATTTAAGCATTTGTATAGAAAAACTTTTTTAAACAAGAAACAAAGCATTTATTTACTATTGTTTCTTAGATCCAGCCCCAACATTGGGAAAAGCCATTTATGTACCAGGTCGAACCACTGAAACCACTTACTTACACGTATATAAGTTTTGGCCGGTTTCAAACTCCTTCATATTACATTTATAATCTTAAAAAGGTTACGTGAACGAACCGGCATGTTCGAGCAAAATGGGAGATCTTATTGATAGCTTTAACTATCAACAATGGCCCATCTCTGCTGCTAGATTCAAACCCCTACTATCCAAATCCTTTATTTGTTTCAGGGTAAACCCCAGGGTGCCAGCTAGTCTGATGACTGATGTATTCAGGCAGTAGGCTCATAATCCAGTGCTTGAAACAATTCCCTTAACTAGCCCAGTCTAATTTTAATTAGTAATAAAATATAGAAAAAGAATTGATAAAAAGAATTGACCGACAAATAAAGTTTAATTTTAAAGACAATTTATTAACTAACATATACTAGCTTTAAACATTTTTATAAATCTAAATAACACCCACATTTTAAATTAACATTTCTAAACTAGTTTAAATATTCTTGTAGATTTTAATAGTAGAACACTGGTATTTATATAATTTAACTAATAACACTGATATAATGATCAAGCACATATTAACTCATAATAATAAAGCATTAATAGCATTTGAAACTTAAACACAATAGTTCATTTTATGTATGATAAGAGTTCATATAATTTGAATCTTGAATATTTACGAATTACAGCAGTGGCTACTATGTATAAATGATAATAAATAAATGTTTACCTAGGATTTTTGAAATGGGGATATTGCTTGTTGTTGACTGCTTCTGATAGATTATATCTAACCGGTTAGATTTGGACCTTTCTTGAAGAGATTTTATGCGAAACCATTTGCTTTATTCTTGAAGACAGTTGACATTTGATGGAGGATTTCTGAGTTGTTATGCAGACATTATTTTTCAGGCAGGCTTTGATGATTTTGTTGGACTAAAAAGGCTGGAGCACAAGCGTATATTTCCAAAAGCTGCTCAACAATGCATGTTTGTTTCTGGATTCATAATAGAGATGCACTGTTATCTCAAACTGGAACAAGACTGTCATTGCAAACTAGACAAAAAAACCTCTCTCAATTGATTGTCTGATAAAATACTCCGTATTTATACCAACGAAGTGATTTCCTTTTGATATCCTCTGGCAAATATCTGTTGTCGAAATTCTTTAGCAATTAATCCTAAGACGTGTTTTTTGATTCATTGTTTAATTAGTAATAGCTATTTCAAAACATGTTGTTTTCATATCTTTAATTCGTAGTGCACCGCTGTGTTTTTTTTAAATACATTTTTCATTTATTTATAATATTTAATACTGATACATTTTTTTTTACATTCGCAGGTGCATATATAATTTTACTCTACACATCAAAACTAGTTTTAAGATTATTTTTCTTCTTTAATTTAAATGAAGAGATTTATATATTTTTTAAAGCTTTTAAATTGTATTTCACTAATAATAATAAACTCTTTACTTCCTTTTTATAAAACTTTCAGTTTAACTTTAAGAAAACCCCCTTCCCACTTTAAATCAATGATTTTTCAACTTCTATTTCAAACTTTTTTGCGAAAGATTTTTTTTGTTTTAATAATTTTTTTATGACAAAATTATTTTATATACATGTGCCAATTTGGCCTTGGCACAATATATATATATAATAAGCAAAATAGTGCCTAAAGCTAATCTGGGATAATGATGTAATTAGTTTCCAACCAGTAACCACCTAAACATTCACAGTAAATATAGAAACTTATATTTCTAACTGCTGTCAAGGCAACCTTCATACCTTTTAATAGCAAGAATGGAAATCCATTCTTACTAATGGTCCATTGAATATATATGGACACTTAAAGATTGCAACTTGACTACAGAGTATGAAATATTGTACAATGAAGTTTAAATAAACCTCTTTAAACATGATATAAACATGTCACTATAATGCAGACTAATAAATAGTCATCTAAAACATAACTTAATGCAATACTTTTAAATTGCCCATGTATTATTTAGAATTAATAAGCGAAATAGTGCCTAAATCTAATCTGGGATAATGATGTAATTAGTTTCCAACCAGTAACCACCTAAACATTCACAATAAATATAGAAACCAATATTTGTAACTGCTGTCAAGGCAACCTTCACACCTTTTAATATTGGTTTCTATATTTACTGTGAATGTTTAGGTGGTTAGTGGTTGGTAACTAATTACATCATTATCCCAGATTAGCTTTAGCCACTATTTCGCTTATTAATTCTAAATAATACATGGGTAATTTAAAAGTATTACATTAAGTAATGTTTAGATGTTTTATTAGTCTGCATTATTGTGACATGTTTATTTCATGTTTAAAGAGGTTTATTTAAACATAATTGTAACAATATTTCATACTCTGTAGTCAAGTTGCAATCTTTAAGTGTCCATATATATTCAATGGACCATTGTAAGAATGGATTTCCATTCTTGCTATTAAAAGGTGTGAAGGTTGCCTTGACAGCAGTTACAAATATTTGTTTCTATATTTACTGTGAATGTTTATGTGGTTACTGGTTGGAAACTAATTATATATATATATATATATATATATATATATATATATATATATATATATATATATATATATATATATATATATATAGAGAGAGAGAGAGAGAGAGAGAAAGAGTAATATATATATATATATTGAAGCTGTGCATATATATATATATATATATATATATATATATATATATATATATATGCTGGCTTCACCAATCACTGTGAACTAACTAAGACCCTATGTCCAACCACAGTGAATGTATGATTCTTTTTCAAACTAAATTTATCGATTTCTCAAATAGTTGCCTAAATTAAAGAAGGAATTGTGTTAAAGAAAAAAGATTTAATAAAATAAAATATAGAAAGTTAAAATTATATTTGCAACTATTTTTAAAATTTATGTTGGAAGAATTCGATAAGATAAATTTTCTTAATTAAATAGAATCCATTAAGAAAAGGAATTTAATTAATAAAACATTTTTTTGAATTAGATAAAAAAATAGATAACAGGAAAAATTTGAAACAATGGGCATGATTCGCTACTAATTAGCAGATTAAAACCTAATGGAAAAAGGGTATAAATAAAGAACTTTTCTTTTGTTCTGGGACTTATGCTTGCGGGTAACCAGTGCTGAAGGTCAGAGACAAAATCTTAAGAATTTTGTTGGAAGAAATTTTGCTGAAAAATTAGACAATATAGCGAACTCTTGCTTGCTGTACTTACTTCAAGCTGCACTCTATTTTTTAGGCATATAAATAAAAATCCAGAAATGTGTTGCTCTGCAAAAATGCGGGGGTAACCTCTTTGCCTTCGCTCTCCTGAGCCATTCCTGAGGCCAGAGTTCGAATCATGTAAGCCAGCCAGAGAACTAAAGTGTCTGCCCTGTATCCGTAAAAATCTGCCCTCAAAAAAAAACATGGAAAAACAAATTTGAAGAACTGGGAAGACCTGCGGGAAACATCTAATGAACTTATTTTGACCCACCCATCTAGTTACCGGTAACGTTCCCATAAATTATTAAAATATCTTTGTAATTTGCAAATTCAATCTATATTTATGCTTTTCTATATATATGTTTTTTTTTAATCTATGTATTTGAGTCTTGTGAAATTATATTTTATTAATTGCTTTCTTTTTTTTTTAAATACTTTAATGGGTGGTAGGGTTATTACATATAATGGCGGTGATAATTCTTATTAATTTAATTGAAAAATGCTTCATTTAACTTTCTGCCATTATACTCCCGTAATTAAGTTATTTATTTTATATAAATATTTATTTAGAAAGAAAAGGAAGCAAATCATAGAAAGTGCAAAACTCTATTTTAAAATCAAGATTTAAATTGCTAAATATTTTATTAGAAAACTTTCAATATTTTAATTTTATATATATATAAGAAAGATCCTTATCAAATGCCTGTATATTTTAGTCAATGAAGGGTTACAAATTTAAAGTTATATTTTAAAGAGCGTCAAATAAAACGTTTACATTTATATTTTAGTAATAGGAGAGAGTACATTTTGACAATATGTATTAAAAATTATTAAATAGCATTGACTCTGGGGTGTGTTGGTTAAACTTCAACTAAATCAATAAAATATCCGCCCTTTTGTTTTAGTGATCTGAATTTTATAAAAAGGAAGTTACTATTTTTCTGCGGATTTTCAGTGATAGTTGAGCTTTACTAATATATTTATATTTTGCAGAGGGGTTCTTTTTTAAATTTAAAGATTGTTGACCGTATTTATATGGCATCGTGCTTCGGGTGATCTATATTACAGAACTTCTTTTGCCAAGTTTGCTTAGGTTAACATACTTACATTTGGACCTCTGAAAAACAAATAAATTGTTTTGAATCTCATGTCGATCTCAGTCCTTTCAATGTACGTAACTGGACACAAGCAACAAAAACTCCGATCCTGAATCCGGGTCACGCGTTTAGCGAACGGGTTCCATTTTTCTCTCTAACCTAGTTTAGAGATGGAGAGCTATTCGGTATTGTGTTAACCTCTTGGTAACTGTTATGTCTCGAGCCTCACAGCCCACTATATGCTATTGCCTTTGTGCATGGTCTTGTATATTTATTAGGAAACCTTTCTCAAAATGTAATAGAAATGTTTCAATTATGGCTGGAAATTCCTGCTGGGGTCACTTTATCATTCTTCTTAAATCATAAGTAGGGCTGTGATTTAAACCTGTCCAAAGTGTTTAGTTGAGTTTGACCACCAATTTATTTCTATGTTCTCCAACCACAGAGTTAATGAATCATGTCTCTCTCTCTTGATTTCTTTTACGTAACACTTCCATTGGCTGGAATATTTTAAAGAAGAAATTATAATGTAAAATTTTGTCTGTTCTTATCATTATGATCAATGGATCTTTCATTTATGTCTATCTGGTTGCAGTGAAAATAGCCTGCGACACTATTAATAAAGCATTGTGTGAATTGTTTTAATGTCAATATTACAAATTTCTGTTATCTTTCATTCACTATAAATAAAACCACTTAGTATTGTTTTTCTTTTGTGATATACGTATGTACATCTGATCATTATATATGTAAAAATTCCTTTTCGTGGTCTCTTCTTTCCCTGACCACCGGGCATACATTAAGATTAAATTCTAGTGAGGTTTGAGGAGTAAGTCGCTTAGTAGCAATCTAGAGGAATAGATGAGGTTCGAACCCCTTCTATCTGCATCTCTAGGTTAGGTTAAAGCAACTCTACTTTTCTTACCATTACAATATATGTAGAAAGAGAGAGAGAGAAAGAAAGTAAGAGAGTAATATATATAGTAAGTTTTGCCTGTTTTAACAACAGTTATACACAAGCATATGTGGTGGTCATGTGATATGATGTTTATTGGCTTAAATAACAACAACTAACTGACATATAAAATCAATGAATGAATAATTGGTTTTAAATATAACAGTAAAATTATGGCATAACATAAGTAATAAAAATATTCATCAACATCCAAAACATTACGCATTTTTATATACATTCAAAATAAATAACTTCTTAAGAAGGTCACATATAACACATTTATAATGTAGTATTCTTAACCTATAAATATATTGAGAATTTTTGACAATATACCTCATAACTAATATATAAAATTATACCAAATAAAAATGCAGAGAATAATAATAATAGCTTTTATATACACATTATCATAAATATTTAAGCTTAAAACTAAACCATTTTCCCAAATATAAAATAAAATAAAAATTCTACACCTTACATCTTACCATGTAACAGGATACAGTCACTGAAAAAACAAAGTTTTTAAAACATTGCAGACATCCATTCTACTGTAAGACACATGGTTAAGTAACACAAACAGTACTTCACACACTTGAAATTAAGCCCAACATATTTTAAATGCCAGCATATGGCCATTTAAGTGGAGGAAAACTATCCCATGGATAAAAATAAAGAGAAATGATATATTTTATTTTTATTGTATAATCATATCAAATTTTTATTTCTTGTGAAAGCACTTCTTTTGGGTAATAACAGTAGAAACAATTCTTTTTTTTTTTTTAAAAAAAAGTCATGTATTATAATATGCACATTTAGAATAATCATAAGATGAAACATATAATTTGCAATAAGTACAAGATAAATTCATAAATAAACTTTGATAATAATAATTCAGTATCATTCATATTTTTTTAATTATATGTAAAAATATATTTTCTGGCTGTCAAGAAAGAAATCATAATTTTTGAATAATAATAACTTCTAAAATAAATTTTCTGTTAATATTTATGATTATTATATTTAAAAGTGCATAATAAAATTTAATAAGCTTTCATAAAAAGTGTAAAAATCAGTTATTTCACTTCCAGGTGTGAATAAAAATTCCCTTGTTTTTAAAATGAAATAGATATAATAGATATATTTTAGCAAGTTTAACCGTTATCACATCACTGCTATGAACAATAACAAATGTCACTTAAAATAATAGTATTTTTAAGTAATTTACTTTTATATAATGAATATTATCCTTTTAAATAAATGTCTGTTAAACACATTATATTAAAACAGGCAAAACTCATTATATGTATTGCCACTCACTGCAAGCTGGAGTAATTAATGGATAACAGAAGGCTTGTGCATAAAATCCCCATCTAGTGCCAACTCATCCAATATCCACAGACTACTTTCTAGCTTGTGGTCTTCTAAGTGAGGAGCCTTGGATCTCAAAGCACTGCACCATTACCTTATTGTTTAATGCAACCCTCAAGCAGACGCATTTGATGTCTACTTAACTACAAAACTATGAAACTTAAATTAAAAACATTATAATATTTTTTATTCAAGTTCATTAGCTTATACAGTCATATAGGTGTGAACTCAGTTCAGTACCTATACATTTTGGTGTCTTGGGTTTTTTAATAACCATAGACACCACTATCCTATTAGGCAGGATTGATTTTAAGCCAATCATGTGATATTTATTGGCTTTAGACATATAATATACATTGAAAAATCGTTCCTTTTAATGTATATTTAAAAATATAAGTATGTATCTAAATAATATATAAGTTTAATAAGTTAAATATTTCCTTATTGAAGTAGGCATCATTTTAGATGATACATTTATAAAATACATTATTATTTTAATGCTGGTTTTACTATTTGCAATCAAAAGTTCTTCATTTAAAAATGAAACAAACAGCAAAGTGGCCTTGCTTTGAAGAGATCAAAACTTTACAAAATTTATTACTCAAATAAATATTTTTAAAACAATTACAAATTGAAAATCATTACCAGTATTAGTAATTTTACTAATATTAAATTTAAATTGAATTATCAGCTACTTGTGATGTAATTAATAGAATTAATGAAAATTTTTCATAACAGCGATTACAATACTGCTTTATTCCTAACTCTGCCAATTCAAATAAAATGATTTAAACATTGTGGAATATTTAGTTGAATTTTTCATAATGTTTTTCTGTAATATAAATTTTAAGCATTTGATGTTTTCAGTTTAAAAGCTGATTCTGGCCAAAATGAGATTCAGCAACTCATTATTTTAACTTTTTTATAAAAAACAATATGGATTAAAGGAAATTAAAACATAGTTAAAATCAACCAATTTAAAACAAGTTAGCAATTGGAAGTAATTGTAAGCAAATGTGTTAAAGTGTATTAACTGGTTTTATTTGTAGTCTAAGTCATGTGACAAGTTTTGATGGCTGAAATTGACATTTTAATTTACACTTATTTGGCCTGCATTGATTAGAGTTCATAGATTTATTAGAATTCTAAAATTTATTAGAATTCTAAAATAACATTCAAAAATAAGCTTATTTGCATATTCTAGATCTTTCTGAAAAATAATTTAATGCATGGAAGTAAGATGAGGGGAAATTCATTGAAGATAGCAATCCATAATTCTAAAAATATAAGATTCGGATCATAAATCCAACCAATATATATCATTCATATTTGTAAAATGTGACATTATTGGATCTACTGTTATAAAACCACATTTTTTTTGTATTGAAAAAGTAAAATAAATGAACGGACTTAATAATTTCTAACACATATTCTCTCTCATCGCCTCCCCAAGATTAGTTTGAAAATACTTTTTGTGTGTGAACAGTCCCATAAAGATTAACTCATAAACTTTCTGATTAATGTGTAATAATGACTTATTGTACTAGGAAGATATAGCTCAAGGCAGATTACACTGGAAAACTAGACTTAATCAAAATGTTGAAGTATTTCAGAAGGAAAACTTTGTTGTGAAACTAATTAAGAGTAGCAAAGGCAATTATATAAAATAAACAAAATAATTGTTAGGAAAGTTCTATCTATCTATATATATATATATATGTGTGTGTGTGCGCGGGAGTGTATGTTTCTCTCTGTTTGTCTGTCTGTATGTATTTGCGTGTGTGTGGGTGTGTGTGGTTGATGCCACTGCAAACATTTATTCATTTGTGAATGATTTTGGCTGTTGTTTTTTATACATAGATTCTATTTAAATAATGTTGAATCAACCTCTAACTAAGAGAATGCACTCTGATATATCAATTCTAGATATGAGCTATGAAACAAATATGAATATGTTGAAAAGAAAATATAAGTAAAACACTAGCCAACATTAACTTTTCTAAGTCTATTTGAAGTAAATTATGTCAGATATTAAATCAATATTTTATATAATTAATAAAAAAATGAAATACAGTTTGCTAACAAAAGATGTTAATTGATTCATATACTGAATGTAATTATTCAATTTAGATTCACAAACATGCTTTTATATACATTGTCTGAGCTTTTAAAATTTTAAATAAACTACTTTGAAATATTATTTGCTTTTTCCTTGTCTTTATTATAAAAGTATTATTAAATAGCTATTAATATGCCAAATAGTTGAAAGAATACTAAGCAGTAAATAAAATAAATTTATATAAAGTTGATCTTTTCTGTGTAAATGTTCAAAACATTTTATATGATAATTTAAAATTAAATAATTATTTTTTTAAAGCTGACTCAATGAAACTTACCTCTCTGTAAAATTAGGACAATTCTAAATACTGTACAAACTCTCATAGAGAAAAGAAAGTGGTTTAAAATAATATTTTTATCAAAAATTATTGTACAAGTAAATAATATTTTTATCAGTTTTACATTATTTAATTTTTAATTTTAAAATTATAAATTTAAAACAGTTTTTCTTACATAAAACATTAAATAATTTATTTTTTAGAGCTGAGTAAAAGAAAGTCAATTATTTGTAAGCCTAAAACAATTTAAAATATTTCATAAAGATCTTTAGAAAACAGCAATTCAATTGGACGCTAGCATTATTTTATCAGAAATTTAGGGCTATTCAAATTGTATTACCGATTCTATATTGTTACATTTTTTATAATTTTAAAATAAATTTAAAAGATTTATTTGTTCTTTCTAATATATTAAATAATTAATATTTTCAAAAGAGAGTAAAAAATTTATTAGTAAACGTACAATAAATAAAATTAATACAAGGGAACTGCAATCAAGATATAGTTGAAGCGTTCCTAGGTGGACATAAGTTTTTAAAGTTGTATTTTATAATTATTTATGTTATTGTATTGATTAATATTTAATTACAAAAGTACGTATATATATATATATATATATATATATTAAAATCAGTCATATCACATGACCTATATAGCTTGCATTACCAATATGTAATATCAAAAGAGCCCGCTACTAGCTCTAAACAAGCTTTTTTTTTTTTTTTTATGATAAATGCTACAAGAGAAAATACATGAAGTTTTATCTAAGATGGTTCCATCCCCAGACCGATTTATGGCTCTCATCAGTGAGGAGCTAGGACATAAGATTCAAAATATTAACTCAAGCCAAGCATTTATCTAATTCTTAAATATTAAGAAAAAGATCCAAGTCTTCTGACACCTACATGTCTTCAAACTCAGCTCTTTAACCAAAGAAACTATATGAGCCTGAACTAAATTCAGAGATCCCATATATTAGTAGGCTTAGCAATTTAATATAGCCAAAGCCCTAATAGCAAAATTATAATAGTAATAACCAGTCATATATCACATGACCTATATAGCTTGCATTACCAATATGTAATATCTAAAGAGCCCGCTACTAGCTCTAAACAAGCTTTTTTTTTTTTTTATCATAGATAAAAGCTTCATGTATTTTCTCTTGTAGCATTTATCATAAAAAAAAAATTAAGCTTGTTTAGAGCTAGTAGTAGGCTCTTTAGATATTACATATTGGTAATGCAAGCTATATAGGTCATGTGATATATGACTGATTTTTACTATTATAATTTTGCTATTAGGGTTTTGGCTATATTAAATAGCTAAGCCTACTAATATATGGGATCTCTGAATTTAGTTCAGGCTCATATAGTTTCTTTGGTTAAAGAGCTGAGTTTGAAGACATGTAGGTGTCTGAAGACTTGGATCTTTTTCTTAATATTTAAGAATTAGATAAATGCTTGGCTTGAGTTAATATTTTGAATCTTATGTCCTAGCTCTCACTGATGAGAGCCATAGCTCGAAACCGGGATGGGGACCATCATAGATAAAAGCTTCATGTATTTTCTCTCGTAGCATTTATCATAAAAAAAATTAGCTTGTTTAGAGCTAGTAGCGGGCTCTTTAGATATTATATATATATATATATATATATAATATCTAAAGATATATCATGTAATGTATATATATATATATATATATATCTTACATGACAAACTACTGAACAAAAAAGAAACAGGTTGACTGAGACAATAATAATGTACAGTTAAGTTGCATAAATAATTACTATCAAGACAACTAACATAAAGACTAGCTCAAGATACATTACTAAGATAAACTATCTAATAACAATATTTTTCAATAGTTAAATATAAAAAAATTTTAAAGATTAAATGTAAGACAACTTATATTTACAATAAATGATTAGGGTTCCAACTATAATACTTAATCCATTGATTTTACTAATAAAATCTAATTTATAACTAATTCAATATTATAAACAAATGATTCTATCAGAATAACAAATAGAACTATAAAATCTCTTAACATGAGATGCTCAGT
Source organism: Epiperipatus broadwayi (assembly GCA_028023455.1). Classification (NCBI taxonomy): domain Eukaryota; kingdom Metazoa; phylum Onychophora; class Udeonychophora; order Euonychophora; family Peripatidae; genus Epiperipatus; species Epiperipatus broadwayi. The sequence goes on from JAQFVV010000031.1 coordinate 5,554,919, forward strand.
AAGGTACACTAGCTTACACATTGAGAATACATCTGAAAAGATACATTCCCAATAACATAAGAATATTACCACACCAAATTCATATAACAAAATGTCATGTAATACCCTCATAACATTAAAACACATATCTAATAATCGTAAAAAGAAATTATTAAACTCAGGTGCTTACTATACATGTATATAATTTTAATGCGCAAATACGCGCACAACAACCGAGCTTCATCAGGATTAAATAACAATATATTATAAAGTCAAAATAATTATAATATCTAAAGAATAATGCCCGAGCGCTTTCAAGAGAACTTAGCTCTCATAATCATGGGCAACAAAGAATAAGCATAGCGTGTTGGTATATGCTAAAATATGCTGATATATGTAAATTAGTTGAAAATAAATGCGTCAGCTCTAAATGATCCATTTCTTAGAGATTTTGTAACACGCATCTTTCCTATTCATAGCCTATGAATAGGAAAGATGCGTGTTACAAAATCTCTAAGAAATGGATCATTTAGAGCTGACGCATTTATTTTCAACTAATTTACATATATCAGCATATTTTAGCATATACCAACATGCTATGCTTATTCTTTGTTGCCCATGATTATGAGAGCTAAGTTCTCTTGAAAGCGCTCGGGCATTATTCTTTAGATATTATAATTATTTTGACTTTATAATATATTGTTATTTAATCCTGATGAAGCTCGGTTGTTGTGCGCGTATTTGCGCATTAAAATTATATATATCTAATAATCCTAAAATATGATTTTATGAATTTATTACAGAAATAATAATAAATTAATAAATATTCCCTCAATAAAATATAAATTTATAACTTTACTCACCATCACTCAGTAAAAAATTTACAATCCACCATAATAATAATAATAATAATAATAATAATAATTTTTGACACCTACAGAAAACCTAACACATCAATTGAAAATATAATTGCTGCATACAAAACAAAATCAATACCAAACATTAGAGCAGCTACTTTTATTCTATAT